>BQNB010159153.1:0-14943 GCA_026074375.1 Tanacetum coccineum | reverse complement strand
TATGACCTCTTAACTAGACATGTTGGGTCCTAAGACATAGACCAGCAAATTTATACACAAACCGATTCGCAATTAGAAGTCGAATGACTCGTACCTATCAATAAAAATGGGATAGTGTGTATCTTCACTATGATACCAAAAGGCCTGGCAATGGCGAAGAGTAACATAATATGACCTCTTAACTAGACATGTTGGGTCCTAAGACATAGACCAGCAAATTTATACACAAACCGATTCGCAATTAGAAGTCGAATGACTCGTACCTATCAATAAAAATGGGATAGTGTGTATCTTCACTATCAATTAATGCTGCATATTTGGAGATATATTCTCATGATTTATCCTTCTTGCTAATTGAGAGAGAGGGTGATCAGCTGGATTTTGATCGCTAGTTTTCCAAAGTCTTCTTGAAGACTTCTTGACCGAAGACGGTTGTGAGATTGTTGTGGGTGGTTTTCTTGCGGGTGTTAGTGACTTTAGATTTGCTTGTGGAGTCTGCAAATGAAACAGGAGTAACCATGAAAACACATACGAGGGCTATAAAGTTTTAATCCTCGTTATTTGAGTACTAGATTTGACCCATTTACTTATGAATGGGTCAATTCTGATTACATTTTCAACGCTAATGGGTCAAACATGTACAAAATTAGTTAAAAGGTAATGGTCAAACATGTACAAAATTAGTTAAAAGGTAATGGTTTAATGTCGTCCAAAGTGCATTTTTAATGTATAAAATCTACTACATCATTTCATTCAACGATATTAGATCACTCAAGCAAACCTAACCCGACAATATTAAAATATACTATACAATCTCATACAAATTTAAAAAATTTGGAAAGAAGGTAACTCAAGCAAACCAAACCCGATCCAGACTCATTTTAACACAGTACAATAAAGTAACCCGCCCAACCCATCATTTTGCCACATCCAGACATTAAGGTTCCTTTTGAGTTTTAGAATCTAGACATACCTTCTTTAGCGGACTCTTGGGTGTTTCTCTTTCATTATAGAAGCTAGGTAGTGGCCTAGCTTTAAAGCAAAAGCTTTGTCTTAGTCTTCTGAATTCTGTCTCTGCTTTCTCCTGCAACATAATTGTCATGATTTAGTCATGATAATGCTAGAAGTCGCCATGCATACAATGTTACATGGCAGTATTTTGAAAAGTATATTTTGATTTCTTCAGTGAAAAATGCAAAAGATAAATGGAGATAAGAAACGAGAATGAGAGGGTTTATAACCTTCAATGTTGTTTGCAGCTGCACTTTCTGTGCTTCTTTCTCATTAAATTTTTCTTCAAGCTTCTGAAATTGTGAAATGTAATTACAGGTTAAGAAATAAGACTTGCGGTTCGAATAAAAGTCCCAGACTAAAGAAACAAATGTGAACTCTTGCCTGTTTTCTTCGAGCGGCTCTTTCCTCTGTTCTCAAAGTGAACGGGGATGATATAGTTGGCGATTGCAACTTGTTTTTATAAGCACTCAGGGACTTCGAACTATTCGCACCAAAGCAAAGATAACAAAATTAAAGATTCATCCTTTTTCATGAAGTGAGTATTCTATCAATATATTAACATATGATGCTTGGAATAACTTACACGGCTGAGAAAATTTGCCATTTTTGGCCAGGCGTTTTGCTTCCTACGGCTGAAGGATGAACAGGTGTTTCCATCCTTCAAGATGGTAAAAATACAAAAACTTCAAAACTGGTACCCAAGAATAAAAGGAATCTGGCACTAGAATGACTTTCACTAAATATTTTGGAAAATTTACCTTCTTTTTACTGATGGAGTTCCCGAAGTTTTATTCACTTCATTTGCAGACTGCAACACAAAATTTACATAAGCGAAAGTCATATAAAGAAGTCACAACAACATATTCAGCGAATAATACCTTTGAAGGGGTTGCCATAGGTTGCTTATTTACCCCGCTTGTAACCTGCAACATCAAATTCCCATCAGCTAAAGTAGTATAAAGGAGTCATAAGTCATAACAACATAATTTGCGTATAATACCTTTGAAGGTGTTGCCATAGGTTGCTTGTTCACCTTATTTGTAACCTGCCAGCGCCAAATTTACACAAGTTAAAGTGGTATAAAAGGAGCCACGACAATATAATACGGGAAAGATACCTTTGAAGGAATTTTTGCAGGTGTTGCACAACGTTTGGGTGTGGAATGAGCACTAGGAGTTGCTTTTGTGCTTTCAATCTTGCGAGCAGCTGCGGAGTTTGATTTGCATGACTCTTTGACAGAACCAGAATTCATTAACGTGTACAGAGATCTTGGGGCTGCTCGCCTTTTATCAATGGAGTCCATTGCAGTGGAGTTTTTGGTTCTTGGAGTTAACATATTTTCTTTGCGGGGATGCATAGAAGCATAGTTGGCTGGTGAAAGTGGGATTCTGGATTGTTTCCTGCCATATGATGATGACCTGAAAGACGGTGTAGCTGGTTTCCTACTGATCTTCGGTTGTAAAACCTCCTGGTCTGTGCTCAATTTTGACTGCAGCAGAATCAAATATTTACAGTTTAATAAGTTGTTTTATGAACCAACGGTGTGACTGTGTATGTTTCCTGTCTTGGTAACCTTAAAAATTATGAGAATTCTCAAAGCTAATCTCAACAATGCAGTAAGATCATAAAGCTAAACCTACACCTAAAGCTAATTTTATGGCTTTGTAGGTTGGCATCAGTCTGTAGATAAACTTACGGTTTTCCCCTACACATAATAGAAACAGACTTCACATCTAACTTAATTAACACACCAAATCTAATTGCAGTGATATAAGTAGTTAAAACTGTTTTATTCTTAGGTACACAGCCAAACCCAGCCACATTATACAGATTGACAACTTTTCCAAAACCAAAAACAAACCATGTTGTGCGGTTAAACTATTTTTTGGTTTGTTTCTTGGTTCGGTTTAGGTTGGGCAATGTTTTTTTTTTCAGTTATAGTAAAGAGAATTATCACCTTCAACAATGGGCGGTCCATTTGGGATGTTCCACTATCCTCTGAAACAGAAGGTTGATTTTCAAGATTCTCTGTATTATTTAAAGTTGCTTTGTTCTTCTGATCAGCAGCCACCACAATTTTCTCAGTCACGGGTTCAGCCAGACTAATAGCAGAACTTTGCGCAGCAGCATCAATCGCCTTACTTGCATCCTGGGTGGTGACAAACATCTTCAAATTCAAAACTGGTGGTGGTGGCCGTTTAACTGGGTGCAACACTATCCTTTGTGAAGCATCAAAGTTCGATATTCCTGTTAACAAATCATGAGCACCATGATCTGTACCAGAAACTCTTTCTTCAACATCAAATTTACGGCAAGTGGCAGCCGCATTAGCCTTTTCTTGCTCAAGCAACGCCGCTGCTGCAGCAGCAGCCGCCTTTTGAGCAGCGACTTTCTTATAATGAGCTTCAAAGAAAGCCTTCTTCTCCGCAACAGATCCAGGCTGGGCATAACTCTTGGCCTCTTCAACATATCTCTTATGCGGAAAATTAGACCATTTTTCCCAAGCTAATGACTCTGATGCAAACCTCCCCAAAGAAACCGAATCACCAAGACCATGTGCATTGTTACCCTACAGTACAAACAACAGCAAAATCTTCGATCAATTACCCCATAAACACAACTCATATATAAAAGAAACACCCCAACATTCTACAATCAGATAAAGTTACATGCTTCCATTG
Source organism: Tanacetum coccineum (assembly GCA_026074375.1). Lineage (NCBI taxonomy): Eukaryota > Viridiplantae > Streptophyta > Magnoliopsida > Asterales > Asteraceae > Tanacetum > Tanacetum coccineum. Next base: position 11,248 of record BQNB010159153.1, on the reverse strand, counting down.
AAAATTCAACCCATTGAACAAAATGTGATACAAACAACAGCAAAAAACAGCAACCCTTCAACCCAAATACCTCAAAACAAACCAAGTACATAAAAGATCAGCCGAACATTCTACACTAATGTAAAGTTATATGCTTCCAGTGAATATTCAACTCACTGAACAAAGTGTGAGATCAACCGAAAAACACAAAAGAACAGAATCAACCAAGAACGTAAAAAAGTACACAACATACACTTGCAGTAAAATTTTAACTAATTGAACAAAATGTGCTAGAAACAACAGCAACCCATTAGCCCAAAAGCACATAATCAACCAATTACATAAAATTCTATAATAATGAAGAAAAAAAAGAACAGCATATATAGTACTTTTAATAAAATTAAACACAGTGGAGCATTTCAACAAACATCTGGTTGTCAACAATTATAACCAACTCACTAATCGTCACAAAAACACTAACCCATTAACCCAGAACCACATAACCAAACACCCACATCAAAAAAAAAAAATTTAAAAAATCAACTCAGTGAAGCATTTCATCAAACACTTTGTACGCACAACAATAAAAACAACAAATTCTCAACACTTACATGCATAAGACAAGTGGGTTCACCCATTGAAGACCAAACAAACAAAACCCAGATGTTAAGAAGTGAAATTATAAGTGGGTTATTGTTATTTTTAGTGTTTGGTTATTACAACAGTCATATTTTGAAATTTAAATGTAAAAGTGTGTACGTTATGAGAAAAAGTGGTGGTTTTTTGAGCTTGTAAAATGTGTGTGGGTCCCACTTTCTATTTGAAAATGAGTACAGTGTCAATGATAATGTAACGTTCTTCTTATTTGAAATTAGGGTGCGTTTGGTTCGCAAGAAGGAATGGAATTAAGTTTGGATTTAGTATTGGTTTCAAAGAAGTATATAAAAGAAAAAATGAATGATAGTGTTAAATGTTGTTTGTTTGTATATAGGTATGAGAATTTGATATTGTAGTTTAAATAGTGTTTTGAAATAAAAATATATATAATAAAGGGAAGATAAAATGTTGACTAAAGAAGATGACAAAAACAATAAATAAAAATTTGAAAAAAAGAGATGTGACAAAGCTGGTGGCTTGAAAATTCAAAAAAATGTGTTACTTTTATCATGAAACCAGGCTCCTCTACTAGATATCATCTAAACCTCTATCTATGGGTGTGGCTGACAATTTTGAAAGTAAACACCACCAACCAAACTAATAATATTTCTATGATTCAATTCCATTTTGATAAAAGTGGCCTAGCAAACGCACCCTTAGTATTTAACTGAAAAGGGATAACAAAGTCCTATGTGTCCTTTGTCTTTATCCATTACTATTTTATAAGGGCCGTTTGGTTGGTCGTGGTTTTAGATTTTTGATTTGGATTTAATGTAAGGTTTTTAATTTGGTGGAGGAGAGATAAATTAATATATTTTAATAAATAAATTATTTTATATATAAAAAAATATATATATAATATATATATTAAAATATTGTTACACTCTAGAGAGAAGTTATAATAGTGCTGGACCCACAAAAAACTTTTTAAACCCGGCAATTTTTTGGTTTGGTGTCAGAGGACATCATGCCTAAATCTTTTCTATATTAAACAAACCAAACAACATTACTCAGTCCCAAAGTCAGTCTGGGCCCTTAAAAACCGCCAATTAAACACGCCCTAAATCTAGTTTCACATTCCAAGATAATTTTATATAGCTTTGTTTCGAGTTGGGTTTTACAGAACAACTTGTCTTTTTTAAGATCACAAGGTTGATGCAATCGAACTTGTAGCCTTGTGTGGGATTAGAATCCTCTAAAGTTGAGTCAAACATGATACATCATGTTCACCAATCACAAATAAGTTAATTGCATAAAACTTTTTCTTTTAATAAAAATCATGGGCCCACTTATTTATTTTCACTCACAATAAACTTAACATGATCAATCATGTTTGACCATAACTTTAGAGGATCTTTTTCCTTATTCCAGAGAATATTGTGTATTGTGTATCCAACATTGCCTAAATTAGATTTTATGTTTTCAGTATTTTCTTTCAATAAGTGCCTATAAGTTGAAAGCTGCTACGTTGAATATATTAGAGTAGATATTATATTGTATATTTTGTGTAGTCGGCCCATTGGCCCGAGCCCATAGTCTAGAAGGTTCCTTTGTATCCTATATATAGGTTGGCTATTATCAATTGTAATCAAGCAATCAATCAATCAAACCAAATCAATATCCTTTATGGTATGAGAGCCTAATATCAATCTTCCCTAATCCTCTCATTCTTTTTCTCTCATAACACGCTCCTCACCTCTCCCTCCCATAAAAAAAACTGTTCATCGACGGTACTGTCTGTACTGTTCATCGGCGGGAAATGACTGAGCAAAAAAAGAAAAGACAAGCTGAAGTGCTAGAATCAGCTAAGTATTACACTGAGGATTGGGACATCATTAGGGCTAACGTTGAGTCAAATGCAGAATTGTCTAAGATTCTTCTAGGAGAAAATGAGCCTGGAGAAGACTTTGCAACAAGGATAGTGAACTTACTAAATCAGAGAAAGAAGTTATTTGTTGAACAGAGAGCTCAGGCAAGGAGAAACAGGCCTATGACACAAACTCAACAAAGAACCTACATGTCCACCTATCTGAAGCATCAAGGATCATGGACTCTTACACAATTGAAGAAGTTATCTAATGAAGAGATCAAGGCAAAATATGAGAGGTTGGTCAGAAGTATAGCAAACTTTGTACCTATGGGAGCTGATGAAAGAGTGAAAAGGCCTGGACCAGAACTTCAGTCTGATAAGAAACAAAAGACTACTGAAGTTAAGGAGGTTCCAGTTACAGAGGAGCCAGTAAAGGAACCAACAGCTCCTAAGCAGGAGGAGATTGAGCAGCCAATCAAGAAGTCAGGGAGACAGAAATCAATGGCTAGGAAGAGGAAGTTGTGTCAATCAACTGCTAAGGAGAATGAAGAGTATGAGAAAGAAAAAGAGGAGTTGCGTCTGTTTTTGATCATTGCTTTTGATGAGCATAAGGAAGTGGACTATGAGATACTTGATCAAAGGTCTCCAATCATTGCATGGAACTCTGAATATTATGGACCGAAACCATTACATGATGATGTTAAGGTTCCAGAGAAGATCAATATGAATGTAGTCACCAGATTAAATGGAAGCAAAAGGAACTTTAGTGTATTGTTCAGAGTCTTATCTATTTTTGACAGAGATGATTTGTCTGCTCTATACCAACTAGTGATTGATAAATATCAAGATGAGATACCTGAAGGATTTGATTTAATACTTTGGGGAGATTTGACAACAATGTTCCATCCAAATGAAGAAGATGATTTCTGGAAATCTCAAGAGAAATGGAATATTGTGAGCTGGAAGTTACATAAATCAACTGGTGTTCATACTCTGAAGACTGACACTGAAATGGTCATTCACATGCTAGTTGAGAAACTCACTCAAAAAAATCTGGTACCACTAAAATTGGTATGGTGCCAAGACGGGAATTCCCGAGTTCGATACCGAAATACAAATAGGCTAATAAATGTTCTTTTTACTAAATTATTAAGCATATTAGAAAGCACTATAACTCTTAAGCCTATTAGACATCACTAAATGTTTAATGAACTTGTTAGCCTATTACTGTTTAGCTTGATAATGAAAAGCCAACTTTGATTAATGTGGCAAAGATAATTAAAAAATCGGTGTTAAAAAAATTAAACATGTCTTTTACGATTTACCTATCATCCATTGCGTTCAAAAAATACTTGTCTTCGTTTTTTGGTCTTTGGCTCTCTGAATTACTCTGTATGACGCAAAGCCAATGGCACTAAGAATGTGGACGAGAATGCTTATGCCAACACTTGGATATAGAAGCCCAAGAAAGTTGAAGATTTATACTATGCAAGTTTTCAACCATAGTTTTTGTAGAGTTTGTAGCAAACCAGGCAACCATGATACTTAAAAAACATATTCTTAATGGAAATCCATTGTAAAAAAACTCTAGCAAAAAGATGCTAGTAAAAAAAGGATTACAAGATACAACATGTTAATACAAAGATTTATAGAAAGTAGCTCGGTTGTATCACACAGATCATGCACAAGAGCAAACAATTTTGTTTGAATAAGATCTGGTTGATATAGCCTATATGCATCTCCTACATGTCGCTTGCTGTTGTATGCTTCTCGTAAACGATACTCCTTTCAGTTTGGTACTGGTTTACCCGGTACCGGTACCGATATACCCCTCGGTTCGGAGATTGGGACTACATATTTTGGTCGGAGAAAAATACGATACTTCGTAAACGGTGTTGGTACGGTACCAAAATGGTACCGTAGTCATCCATAGCATTTATAATGACGTCGACAAAGCACCAGAATTAGTGATATAACACATTAACATAAACAAAACCGAAAATAAAAGAGGAGACGACAATACATAATTTGCACCAAATTTGAATGTTACGACCTTCTATTTGATTTCCCGTAACTCTTTGAGTAAGCGTATTATCTCAGTAACATTGTTTTTTTGTCGTTTGTAGTAGTGGTTGTTATCAAATAAATTGCGCTTACCAATACACCATATCAAAAGAGTGTGGAAAACTAGAAGGGGGTTCAATAGTTTTAATGTTTTTAACGTTGTTAATACAAATAATGTCTAAAACGTTATTTATATTTTTCCACCTCTCTACGTTTTGAAGATGACAAAATATAAAAACATTCTACGATAAAGTATACACGTTATTAGTCGTAAATTTCCATTTCGACGTAAATCACTTAAGGTATGTATAACCAAATCATTAAACATGATTAGTGATCGAATATAATCTTTTTGCCTTAAACTTTACATTTTTACAAATGTAATAAAACCTTTTTATAAAAATAAAAATTTACAAAATATTTTTATTAATTAAATAAATATTTTATTTAAATATATAAATTCAAAAACTGATTTTTCCCCCAAAACAGAAAAATCTGGACCAGATAAACATTCCTCGCTAAAAGACAAAAAGATGAGCGTCTACCTAGGGACGCCCCCCTTATAGGTGGAACGGCCCCCAGATATATCTGGGACAGCGGGACCTCCCCCAATAGACGTTACTCTCTCTCTCTTGCCTATAAATACTACACTATTTCTTAGCAGATTTCCAACCTTTTGTACACAATTTTTGTCTTCTTTTTCTCTCTAAATTCTTCTACATCGCTCTAAAATCTTTGATCACTAACTTGCTTAATCTTGTTTTAAGTGATCCAAACTTCTCTTCTTTCTTTTTCCCTCAAGTGCAAGAGAAGAACACTCGTATTCGCCAAGAAACGAAGTGTTGTAGATTAGTGATTCTCTCATATCTTCTTCTAGATTTAATCTCTATATTTTCAATCTTGTGTAGTTGTGTAGATCCGAATATTGTATAAATCCGAAAGTGTTGATTGTGTGTTAGTTAGTATTTTTAGCCTTAAAATACTCTTGTGAAGTGGTAGATTGGTTCTAGCTAAGATTAGGACTCGACATTTAGCTTAGTGTCGAAAATTGGTATCAGCGACGTGTAAGGTTTTCTCTGCCTAAAGGGAGCTTGTTGACATAGTGAAATCTCGAGTCGGATACTCAGGGAGTGGAGTAGGGCGAAAAAGAGCTTTGTAGCCGAACCACTATAATTCTCGGTGTTGTGGTTTGATTGTTCTATCTCTTATCTCTTAACTTTTACTTTATATCTTGTAGTTGATATTTATATTGTGATTGTGTTGCTTGTAGTTGATATTTATATTGTGATTGTGTTGCTTGTAGTTACATATATTGTTTGTCCATATTGTTGGTTTATATCACATAAACTCGAATCTAACATTTTTATAAGCAAAGTTTTAAAACGCCAATTAACGGGTAAACTATTGATGACATCAAATAACATCACTTTATTATATCATTTATCCTATCTATTTTGCCAACTTTTATATAATTATTGCATTATTTGGTACTTAATTGCTTTAAAGTTGATAAATGCAGTAATTCAGGAGTGTTTTATGAAAATATGCTAAAAGGCGCATAAATTGGAGCTAAAAACGAATACATTTGAAGATTTCTGAAAATTCACCAATACGTCGTATCCAACTAAAAAGATACGACGTATCTGCGCCAAGACTTCACAAGAAAACGCGTTTGACCAATTTCTAATACGGCGTATCCATGCTATCTACATACACCGTATCCATGAAGATACAGTAAATCAAGTAAATTGGGAATGATATCAAAGATTTATTACGAACATAGCGCGCACTCCAAGGAATCCAGCCTAATACGCCGTATCGACCTATCTGGATACGGCGTATCGAGTATTTTTCAGCAACTATAAATAGAAGACTCAAAAATGAGTTTTCAGTGTGTAATATCATATTCTTTATACCATACTCATCAGAGACGAATTTTAGAAGAGAAGATCAGCCATAAAGGTCAAGCATTGATCACGAATCCATAGAAGACATCGTGTAATTCTTACTCTCTTAATCGTTCGATTTTCAATTGTTTGATTACGCTTGTATAATTACAATGGTTGTGGGCTAATACCCTCGGGTATTAGCCATCTTAATGAAAGTTCAATGTTTGGTTTGTTTTAAAATCGATTTCTTAATTTATCGTTGATTGTTTAATTATGTTTATCACCTCATACTTGTTTATGTGTTTGAATATGCGACCTATCATTCAACTGGGTCTAGTGTTACGGACCAAGTAATCTAGATACCGGGATAGCTCTCCATATCGTGTTTCATATGTCTGGACCAATAGGATCACAAATAACGTTCTGTCTTTTGTCTCGTTTGGATTATGAGCTTAGTTGGACCCGATAGGTGACCGTTTTTCTTATGTTTCAGCAATCATGCTCTTAATTAACTGCATAAAGATTGGATAGTGGACTACCAGTATATAAAACACTGTCAACAATAAGTGGGTAAAGTCCCGTTGGGCTAGGGTTTTAACAGGATCACCACTGCTTTAATCTCTAAGATAGATTATAATATTAAAATAAAAGGATACTTTAATGCAGAGATGCATAATTGTGACAGGATTAATTGTGTCTAGGTCTTAGGATGATGTCCCGCCTAAGTCTTAAGAATGATATGCCGCTTCTAGGAGATAAGTAAATCATTGCACTAAAACAAACAAACAGCATTTGAAAACCAGATTTAATATAGGCTAATCAGTTTCTATCATTTGGCGTGTACCACTTTTCTATTCTTCTAATCTTCCTCTTTGTGGTTTATTGTGTAATGACATGGTAATTGTTTCCACCATCCTTATGTAGTGTGCCTGTCTTCAGGTGAAAACCCCCATTTCATTAGACAATCTTACATATCATAGGTTTAACTAGTAATGGACTAAATTAAATTATAATGATAGAATTATAGATAAAATTTTCCACTCTTAGTGTTCGACACCCTACTTACCGCAAACTCCATCTTGACCGGGTACACTGCTCGTTAAAGTGTTGTTTTAGGTTTGTCGGCTAAATATAAATGTAAAACTTGATAATCAAATAATTGGCCCTACACGACAGCACATCAGGTTTTTGGCGCCGTTGTCGGGGAGTGAAATTATTAAACCTTATTCTTATCAGTATTTCTAACCATTAATTAATTAGTTTAGTGTAATCTAATCATTTAAATTCTATTTGTATTTATTCACTTTGTGTGTTTAAATTATTTGTTTAAATTCCTGCATTGCTCAATACGACGTATTTAATTCATTGAATACGGCATATTAGTCCATTTTACCTTTTTCTCTATTGCAAGATTGATTAGAGGAAAAATGGACGACCCAAATATCACCATGGAGGAATACATCAGACTGGAAGAAGAAAAAGCTCGTAGACATGGTCGCACGTTCAATTGGCAAACTGCCACATTCGGGAAAGTTAAAAACTATGAAGATGAGGAAGACCATCCCATTAACTTCGAAACTGAATTCCCGACCATATTCTTTGACAATACATTAACAGCAATCCAGTCTGGACCCACGGTATGCCCTCCTAATGAAAACGAGCGATTTTAGAATTTCATTAGACGAATCCGACGATGAAGATTACACGGTAATTTTTGATGAAAATTTATTTTCGTATAAAATAATTTCTGTCAATGATTTAAAAAAACGGATTCGGGAAATGATAAACCTTTGTCTCCCAACCCTACGGTTGATTATTTTGATGATTTAGACTACTTTAAAGATCTTGAAAATGAATTTCCAGCCATTGTTTAAAACGATGGCTTAACGTCTAAATTAGATTTTGGAATTAAACCTCTTATAAATTCTGAATGTATCGATAAAATTAATTTAATTGATGAAACATCATTGTCTGAATATGGTGAAGAAACTGTTTCGCGTTTTAATGATCTATTCAACGATATTCATCCCGATGATTTAAAATCAAAAAAAGACAATGATGATAAGGATATCGATATAATACAGTCTTCAGAGGATAATGAAATTACGCATAGGGAAAATGGGTTTTCTGAAACAAGTCACGATAAAATCATTAAAACTTTTAAAACAGGAAATTTTTCATTAACTTAAAAATTGTGATCTATAATTATTACGTAAACAGAATGCTATTCTTTCTTATTATAAATCTGTATGTGCCGTACGACATTTCGTTCGACCCTAAGTGGTAATACAGGGATGGTTCTCATACAAGCATTGCGGAGGCCAAGGTTCGTTCTCTTTTAAACTTTGAAAATTGGTCTCCATACGGCGTATATAGTTACATCTATACGCCGTATCAGTTTAATGTCTGATACGCCGTATCAGACAAAACCCTATACGGCGTATCGAGCGTGGATATAAAAACCTAGCTAAATACGCCGGATCGTTTCACACACACTTTTTACTCACAACCAAAACAAAATTCACCGCGTACTTTGATTTCAAAAATCACCCGTGTTTCTGTACATCTCCTGCATACTAATCAAACGGTAATGATTCAATCTATTCCCTTATATCTTTTTTGATTATGAATTAGGGTTAGGGTTTAGGTTCTTAAACTAGGGTTTCTATGACTAATATATGTTTCCCCCTCCTTTTAGATGCTAGAACTCAGTAAAAATGCGTTGATTGGGGTATAATGGGTAAAATGAGGGAAAACCCCTTTTGATTTTAAACTGGAGAAGCAATACGGCGTATTCAATCTCATTGAATACGACGTATTGCATCATAATTACCCAGAATCTTAAACCTCAATACGGCGTATACAATGAATTGAATATGGCGTATTGATCCAATAAGGGCCTATGTTTTAACTCCCATACGTCGTATTCCTCTCAAAGACATACGACGTATTGCTCTCAGACCCTTATATACGGCGTATTCTTTTACGAATATGTCATACTATACCTCACATAGAATGTTTACTGATTTGGTTCATTTTTCAGATATGGCACCACTACCAGCTGCTGATCAGAGGCACCCATGGCTTAGATATCAGATAGAGGAGTATACTAAGGGGATTAGGCACAGTTACGAGAAGAGGCTCGAGACTATATGGATCAGACCGGTTAACCAGGTACATGTGCTAGATTTTGAGGGTTTGACAGCCGAGATGAGGCAGGTTCCGACAGTGAGGTTGAGGATGGTATATTTTGGCGAGTGACATAACATATTTATGAGTCATGCTTGGAGGCGGTTGTTTGGGATCCGAGGGCCCTTAGTTCAAGAGTTTATTCTAGTTCCTGAGTACGTGTAGGGTGAGTGATACTGTTATGGATTTAGACATCAATGATACCTTGTGTTTCCAGTTAGGAGGAGTTAGGAGGAGGATGACTTGGAGGCAGTTTATCTTGGCATTGGGGTTACATACGGAGCTGGAGATGGCAAAGGCTGGGTTTGGAGCCTACTGGGCTGGGAGTGATAGATTGATCCCCGACAAAGAGGTCTTAGGGATTATTGGATGGAGATCTCGTCTGACAAAGACTTCTTGGGCCCCGCCCCTCCTTATGTTCTTATTCGAGACCCTGTGAGGAGGATATGCCACAGGATGATTGCTTATAGTATTTCTGGTAGGGGCAGGCACCTGAGAAGGTGACCGGTATTGATCTCTTCTACCTCCGCAGCATGGACTGTGGGACTATTAACGTCCCACATCTATTAGCGCAATATTTGTTTAGACATGCGGAGGGGAGGAAGAGTGGGGCCAGGCTATCCGGAGGGAACTTTATTGGGCGTCTGGCTATGCATTTTGGGCTGGTTAGTAACGATGGATTGAGAGGGTTGCAAGTAGTCACCCGAGAGCTCCCATTGATTGATTTACATGAGCTTCAGAGGCTCCACATCTTCACGAGGTACGGTGAGACATGAACTTTGGTAGCCCATGGACCAGAGAGGCAGCAAGCTGCTGCGGCTGGTGCCAATGAGGCCGATGAGGCAGGTCATGCAGCTGAGAAGGCTGCTCCAAAGATTCCAGCACCAGCACCAGCATAGGCACCTCCACCACCTTCACCCCTCCCACAACCACGTACTATGTCATAAAGGATCGAGAGGCTCGAGGAGGAGGTGCACGACTTACAGCGTGATGTTGTGGGCCTGCGAGGAGATGTCACGAGCTTTACCACCGAGCAGTCTAGAGTCTCCACCTGGTTGATCTCCTGCATGACACAGCTCATGGACGCCAGTGGCCAGACTTATCAGCCATTTGACAACACCCTTGTAGGTAGCTTAGGATTGTCCTTCCGGAGGTGTGTCAGGCCCAGGACGTGCGATGCTAGCACCTCCACAGCCCCTCATACCGATGCTCAGCCCGACCCCTAATTTCTCTATGTTATTATCTTTTGTTGATCTGTACTGTATATTACACTATTAACACTTTGATTACCGATTTCTTTTTGATGTATATTATATAATGATTGGTTTACTTGTGTGTGATAAATCAAGACTGGCAGTAAGTTCAGCAACACGACTCATTGATTGATTATAGGTTTGAAATCCCAACCATTTGCTTAAAAACGTAAAAAAGAAGGAAAAGGTCAAACTTAAAGACCAGCTGAAACAAAAGTGCTTCCCGGGAGACAACCCGGTCATTTTAATTGTTTGTCGTTTTAATTTTTTGAATTTTAATTTTCTGCACGAGTCTATCTTCCACAAATTTATGAGTGTGTCGGTGATGTAGTGGACTTTAGAACTTGGCCTGGTATATCACTCGAGACCGTCATGATTAGTACTATGGATTTAGATGGAAGAACATG
>BQNB010159152.1:0-14943 GCA_026074375.1 Tanacetum coccineum | reverse complement strand
CACAAAATCATGGCCTAGTTGACTTATTCATGGAACCTATGCCTTACCACTAATTGTGATTGTTGTGGATAAGACATTAGTATTTAACTAGGATCGTCATGCACTGATCTTATTTGGTATTTGGATAATGAAACTGTAAGCAGTTGTATTAAACAATGAATTAACATACGTGGTATGATCATTTTCATTTATACTATTGTGTTCTATATTTGCATGTTTAAATTCGTGAATAAAATTTATTTTTTATAAACTATGTCCATTGTCAATTAATAATATAGGAATATTGTTAAGATAAGGCAAATGTGAGTATTTGGTTGTATTTTGAAGAATATGTAAAGATGATTCTGCCAACTTCACATGTTATTCAATGTGGTTGAATATTGGATACCCTACCTATGTAGATCACTTTATGGATCGACGTCATTGGGTGCATTACACACATGGTGAAAGTTATGTTTATCCTCATACTTGAGATGCAAGCGGGTTTTGCATGTATGGATAGCATTTCTTGATTATAAGCCTATCGCTAGTCTATCAAAAGGTAGTCATAAGGGCTATTTTTAGAAGTGTTTTGAAGTACATGACGGACACTTGTAGTCAAAATAGAATTTGTTCCTCCACGTGTTTAGGAGTTAGATACTTACTGGGGCCCGCGTTGGGTTGATCAGATGTGTACGTGGCCGCGTCTAAAGTGTAGTTAAGATAATTCTTTTTATGTTTGGTAATTTTGATCAATACAGATGCGAGAAAAAGAATTGTTAAACTATGGAATGACTATTGATCCATATCCATATTTAACATTGTATCTGAAACAAAAGGATATGACTAACTGAAACCATTGAAGGCTGAGTTGTTTACCAAAACTGCATACTTAAGTATTTCTAGGAGCATTGATGATGTTGCTAGACTATTCGTCAATGTTAGTAAGTTATATTCTATGACTATGACATTTGCAAGTGGGAGCTGTTGGTTTGTGCTCATGTCATACAGATATTTATACGGTTAAGAATATGTGAGCCTATGAGGTCACACACGTTTACACATAGATACCATTCTATTAATGTTTATAATAATATATTTGTATATTTATATATGAATCAATGATGGAACACTAACGGTCGTTAATTAGTTCATTTACGAATAATTAACTATAAGGCTTTTTAATTAATGGGTAATTAAATGGAATTAACCATAAATAAAAGAAAAGTCAAAAAGTCACCACCAAAGGGTGTTGGACTAGAGTTCGACCGGCCATAGGTATCCAAGGGATTAGATTAGGCTTGTGACCTATCTTTTCCTCTAAGTTATCTATTTTAGGTAAACCCTAAAAGCATCTAGTATATAAGGAGGATCCTAAAGCTCATAATTCTCATCCCATTCCCTTCTTCTTCTCCTTTTAGTCGAACCAAACAAACAACCTTTAGGGTTTTTGGTTTTTTTTATTACTTCATGTATTCTTGAGCGTTGGTTCACGGAACTAGCATTCGGGTGGTATTGTTTGACGTGTAGTGTGGATACACGTAGAGGTTACATATTTTAGTAACTCGAAGGGTTTCGGTTTCGCACGTATTACACACATGCGTGTACTCGAAGAAGTCTTCGGTTCTTCACGTAGCTTGATTGCTATTAGGTATGTTTTCTGTTTATGTTTTATGTTAATTATAAGTGCTATATGAGTTTTACTCCTCTGTGTAGCTCGTTTAATATTAATGTAATATTAGGGTTTTAGACCTTGATTTCCAACCGTTATTTCCTTTAGTCATCTCAAAAACCTGAACCTTTTCCTTATACAACTCAAGCTGCTGAGTTAAAACTTTGTTTTTGTTGTTGTACTTTGTTAGCATTTATTTGTTGTTTCTCAGCTTCCTTATAAGAATTTAGAGCTAATTGTTCTAATGCATATGATGCTTGAGCATTGTTATCGTATTCAACACTACCACTATTAACATATTTATTTGGTGCATCAAATATAATATTGCTATCAATCTGATCATCACCAATTGTATCATTAATAATTTTAGGTTGCTTCGGATACTTTTGCTCTTGATTATCTTTAGAAAATAATGAGTTCACATAACTAGTGGATGGTTTCTGTACCTCACTAAGGAATGCAGAATTATAGCTTGGCCCTGCATCAGAATCAAAGTATTCTAGCTTATTTGAGCTTATTTGAGCTTATTCAATTCGGTTTTAGCTTATTTCATTATTTTCGAGCTCAAAGTCTAGCTTAACTATCATGGTAGTGGTTTGGGGGGTTTGACCACTTGTTTTTGTCAAGAAACCAAATTAGACAAACAAACAAAAGCCTAGAAAATGACTTGTACATGTTAGATAGTGACTCATAGCGGTTTGATTAATAACAATGGCGGTTTGAGTTATTTTTAGTGTAGCGGTTTGACTTTTAAAGAGATAGCGGTTTAAAGGACGGGTAGTGGTTTGAAGATTTCTCTTGGCCCACACTAAACGTCACTCTGCCTAAATCTTCACTTGGTAGCGGTTTGGTGTCAATCTAGTGGCGGTTTGATTAGTTTTATACCTAGCGGTTTACCAGGTCAGTTGTGGCAGCGGTTTGAGTCAAAAAGGGATGGCAGCGGTTTGTTAAGTTTATACTAGTAGCGGTTTGTCAAAGATTCGTAGCGGTTTGGCAGTTTTGTGTTAGTAGCGGTTTGGAAAGTTCTTATCCGTATTGGTCTGATAATTTCCATAGGCAGCGGTGTGACAACCGTCAATTTTCGAAACTTTAAATAACTATGTTACCCTTTTTCTTTTCGAGTTTGACTTGGACTTTGACCGTTTTGAGAAACCTCTTACCGTTAAAAAAAAAAAAAAAAAATTCGCGTAACCGATAATTTTTTTCAAAATTTATTTTAATAATAAATCATAATTATTGGTACATAATTCTCATAATTTATATTTATTTATTTTCAAACTTAGTTGGCACGAAAGAGACAACAACTCGTAACCGACAACGAACTAATGAAATATTTATTTTATTGTATCGAAATTTATTAAAAAAAAATAATTAATAAATTATCTTACATTTTATTTAAAAGCGTTGGTTGAAAACGTGCGAACATTTAAATTAAGAATTATTTTTTCGAACAAAAGTCTAAACATTATCTCAAGAAAAAATAAACAAATTTAAAATAACGTTACAAAAGAATTATTTGAAATAGGTCGAGTGAAATACTCATTTTTGATGGAAAAATAATTTAGAAAACAATGGGGCGCAAGTTTCGTCTTTATAAATCATTCCGTAACATCGCCCAAACTGGACCCGAACCGTTATTTAACAAAAATTACCCAAAGTTTCACTTTTGGTCCCTCTAGTATATTTTCATTTTAACCTTCAACTATTATATTCTTTCTATTTATTTTTAAACCTTTAATATATATACAAAATTTTATCATTTTTTTTTCATTTATAAACAAAAATTATACACACACAACTCAAAAACCCTCTCCCCTCTCTCTCCATTTCCGGCACGCCAGCCACTACTGCCCGGACGCCGCGCCGAAAAGTTTTCCGGCGGATGTATCCAGGCAAGCCTCCCATCTTTTATCCTTTCCGGCGAGTATTTTCACCCATCCTCTCCACCATCTCACCCGATCTACCACATCGCCAGGCGCCATTTTCTCCGGCCACAGCCGCCGCATCTCACCGCACACCCCCAACATTACCCGAACCGTCAACAGAAATCACCAACCACCATTTCACCAAACCCACCATCTCTATGCATGCCACCGTACACGACGCCACCATTCCCAGCCCGTTGCCTAGCCTGCTAGTGGTGGGCCGTGGGTGGCGGCGGGTTGGCTGCAGCCGCGGTTGACTCCAACGAAACACCCCTAAATCCTCCCGAAAACCCCCGATCTATTACCTCGTTTTCCGTGCATGGTGGTTACATCGATTGTAAAATGGGTTATTTAATTTAGTGGTTGATTTGGTCATGGTTTATGTAGTGTAGGGGCTGTCCGCCGCCAAACCACCATCGTGGTGGCGGTCGGAACGACGTGCAGGCCACCTACAGCCGCACCCATGTGGTGTCGGGCCTGTGGGCGGCGTAACCCCTCGGGTCTCGCGGTTGGCTCAGCCGCTTGAACGCCAAACCTGACGCGTGGCGGCGGCAGAGCCTGCAGTGTAGCCACCACAGCCGCACCAAATGGTGTCGGCTTGTGGTGGTGATTCCCGCCCCTTTTGTTAATTTTATTTCTTGTAATTTATTTCCGTCATTTATTGATTTTCTCCGATGTGAGATTGTGATTAAAAAGGCGTTTGGATTTGCATGTAAATGTGCCATTAAGGGCGTTTGGATATGTAGATAACAACCCATATGGGGGTGTTTGGATCTGAGTTTATGACTTATTAAGGGTGTTTGGGACAGTAGCCCCTAAATAAGGGTGCGTTTGGTTTTACTTGGAATTATTATTATTGTAAACTTAGATAGTTACAAATTTTGAGACAAGAACAATATTGTGGTGTTGATTGATAAAAGTGGGAAATTATGTTAATTTTGTGTTTTTTTATATACATGTAAACGTTGTTATAAATGGCAAGGTTCATGGCCGAAAATCTTATCTAAAATCTATAATATTATATTAATTTTTTCTCTAACTTAAAATTTCTATTAACACATTGAGCACTACAACACAACACATGCGACACTACTGAGACTATGCGACAGCGAGGAATTAAACATGAGTGAGGTATCTAAACTAACTAGCTCGCTCTCTATCACATCACCACGTATCTCACATCAACCACCATCGTAAAGATCCGAGAGCGCGCATCTACCCGGAACGTCTACTCACACTTCGACAACAACCAATTACTACCCATCTATACGACTTCAATCAACGTAGACGTTTTATGACACTCCAAGTTAGCCTAGGAACACACACTGCGGAGATGGACCCACTTAGTAACCCTATTAATTGCTTCACTCACCTCATTCAGACTCACACATTACTCCTAACACGTCCATCATTCACGTCCTGTCCTTATGCGCGATACACATCAGCTCACCATTCTTTGCTGACGCACTATTTAGGATGTATCAATAACTACCTAGTATCTAAATCTCCTAACACAACGCAAAAATTCCATCTCTTCACACACACAGAACAGCACATTTCAATCGCTACAATCTTTGTGCGACCTCCAACTCAATTTGTACACTCTTCAACAACACTAGATTTAACACAACTAGTTCTTTCTCTTCTATACAATAAATCTTTATGAATTCTTTAGTAATTGATACATATCTGTCGACTATCGCTATCCAAACTTACACTATATCACACATTTTATCAATCTGTAAAAACATTTATGAGACTCTACACGTTCGGACATTGTATTACCCTTCACGCGCGTAATACATTCACTACATACAACTATGTGAATTGACAAGTGAACAGGCTGCTACAGTTATGTGTGCAGAGGACTCTACGTATTACAACATTACTACGTTCCGCATTGCATCACTACGTGACAAATAGTATTATGAGTGCTCTTTTGGTTATTCATCTGAACACCAGTCAGTATCGATCACTCGAAGAGAGATGCACTTCTGCTTACTACATTTCAATATCTATCCACACAACAGTTGACAATGATTTTGTATAAGTTCATTTTTCAATATATTGTAAGAGAATGAGTATTCACGAGCATATCATTTGTATTTAAACTTAGCGAGTGTAGTCCGTTCATCTTGCATTCTAGATCAGTACTCAGACAATGAGCTCTAGATAGCTGACTCACAGAGAGTTATCGTGACAAGGAGTTTTCAGTCTCTTATTCACTTTTATTATATTTTGTTTTTATTATAGTATTGTAGAGAGTATCATGTGTATGAGTCTTTAGTATTGTGATGGTCATCGTTAGGTATAATGTCCCAAACTTCATCGTCATTACAGTCAATCGCATCTATCACAGACATTATTGTGCGCGATTGCAACGGTTTGATGCTTTGTGTGTGTACATGAACACATAGTTTCTACACTGTTCAAGACGGCTGTGAGTTCACTAGGTGTCTTGCAGAGTTAGCAGAGTGAGTTGAATGCATTGGTGCAGTGAAGTCGGATGAGGTGGAGGGCGCTATGGGTCAACGTGGAGACACTATGTACTCTTGAAAAAGGTGAAGGTGGAGGTGAGAGCACACACACGAGATACACCGTGTCTAGTCATTAGTATGGTGACATGAGAATCTTATGACGAGATAGACAATAGTAGGGATAGCGAGTGAGGACAGTTACAGTACATGGATTGGTTATTTGGGGTTCTATAAGGAGAGACATGTAGTGTTGGTCTGACTTGAACACGAACTATTAGTGGAGTGTTGGTGTGTAGGCTCTATCTGCGCAGGTACGGTGGTATGTGTCACTAATAAAACTTCTGGAGGACACTTCTTCTACTATTGATATGGGTAAGAAGGTGAGGATGTGGGAGATTGAGAGGTGAGTATGGATTATTCTCGTTGAAGGAGATCTATCATGTGGGTGTGTGAGTATCGAGATGCGTAGTTAGTAGGGGCACAACAGTCTGGCTAGGAAATGTGATTGGATTAGGGAACAGTAGTGATGGAGATTTTTGCACAGACATCAGAGGAGAGAGTGAGTATTATGACAAATAGCGGTACGGTGGAGTGACGTACTTTGTGAGTGGTGAGAGAGTGAGGATAGCGTACACATGATGTGGCTATCTGCTGTTGGGTGGCGTCGAGTGGGGGGCTCTGATCTTACTATAGGAGTGCTGATAAGTTGAGTGAGGGGTACGGGGATGAAGTCAGACAGAGATGGGGGTGAGAGATGGTACTGGCGATTGTTCTCAATCTATAGATTTGGAGGAGTAGTAGATGTTGACACACGGCTTGTGTGGATCGGATATTTTGGTAGGTGTTATTTCTGGCACTTCAGGGTGACATTTAGTTAGGGTGGATAGGAACAGTGAGTAGGGGTGACGTGGCTAGTCAGTGTGGAGAGGTATGGATCAAGGTACGTACGGGGTAGGGGTGGTGTAGGTATTCAGCAGGAGGCTACACAGTATAGCAGATAGATACAGTCATGGGATCTATGGTAGGGATACATGAAGTCTTAAAGTGTGTGGTAGGTCGAGGTTGTTCAGGTATAGGACGCACGGGGTGTCTAATTAGACACACACTGAGGATGGAGGAGGGACATAGTCCAGGGATGGGTGCAGCGGGGGGGGAGTAGAGTGATGCGTGGAGGAGAGAAGGTATGATGTAACTAGGGGTGCGAGAGAAAGGTGGCGTGATTAGCGAGAGGTGAACTCGTTGGTGGTATTGGGATTACTATGATGCTGTGGGCGAGGCACAGAGGGTGGTTATCAGACGGTACCTTATCTGGGACTATGCAGGAGTATGCAGTGTGATGTGTGAGACTTGTATGATGTGTGAGGAGAGTGAGATATGAGTACTAGAATCTGGAGGGAAGACGGGGGATAGGGGAGTGAAGACAAGATGAATAGGGGGGATACTGGACGTGGGTATATGTTCTTGTTACACTGGATGGTGTGTGTCAGGGTGGTTCTCATCTGTTAGTTGCGAGTTAGGATGAGTGAGCTCAAGGGGGTCTCTGGATATAGTTGCATATAGCGAGTGTGATTATGGGGATAGCGCTGTGACGTGATGAGGATCTACTGGAGACTGGTATGTCAGAATAACTTTTAAGGATAGGTTGGGGGTGATATTTGACTATGTGTATTCTGGATACACACATATGAGTGTCAAAGGGGCAAAGGTATTGACACAATAGTGTATGAGTATCTTGGAGTGTGCATATAGAGGGGGTCGGATACTAACACATAATGTACAGAACATTATCACTGAGGGACAATGTACATGATGTAGAGGGGAGGGTGATGTATACACATATAAGGAGAGTAAGGGTCTAGTTATACTTTTTATGTCACACTGGGCGAGAGTAGGGGTGCGATGATTGATTAGGATGGGGGAGAGGATATGGTGGGGGTGGGTGTGATTATGGGTAATGGGGGGGGGAGATATGGGCAAGAAGTTACGGGGATGAATATGATGTGTGGCATTACATCTAGCTGAATGGCAGAAGGGGGGTATACGCACGCACATGCTTTGTTTTTGCAGTATGAGGGGATGTATGGCACAATTGTCATTCTATATACACAAGGGGGTTATATTAACTGGTTCAGTCTCTACGATGCGTATAGAGATGTATCTCATAGATGAGGGAGTGTATAGAGATATGATGTCAGCACGGTGGGGATACTAGATAATGCGGGTGAGATTAGTAGGAATACTATTGTGGAATGGGGAGAGGAACAGGGAGTGGAGGAGTGGATTAAAATGTGGGGAGAGTCGTAGGGTGGGGAGGGGGGGGGGGACAGTATTGAGGATGAGATATCTAATGCAACAATAAAATGAAGGAAGTTAAAGTATGTATTGTGTGTAGGACATGAGAGAGGGTTGACTATGTGTTGGGAGACATGGATAGAACATATGGACGGATGGTATGAGGTAGGTTGAGCGAACCTGGTTTCATTGCAAGTCATGGGATCACACATGGGTTTACGAGTGAGACATTTTGGGTTCATTTTCTCTGTTAGTATTGGGTGATGGACACATGGTGTATAGATTTTTATGTAGAATACTGGGTTATTATTAGTGTTAAAGAGTATGTGATATAGTGAGTACGGGAGCAGTTGGGAACAACGTGAAGCGTCAAGGACAGTGGTGTTGTCTGGATATGTGTTATTTGGTTGCGGCATCGAGGTGTCAGCACTGTGGCTATCTATTTCATGTGAAGGAATACAGTGGGCAATTACGACACGTGAGGGTATGATCACAATAGATTAGGGGGGGTAGGCGTAGAATGGAGTTGTGATGATGATGAGAGTGACAGAGGGTGAGTACACAGTACACAGGATCTGTTGGTCTTTGGGGTTGAGATTGTTGACGGAGGGGAGGTAGGAATATATTAGGAGGATATTCGTTTGCACGGTGTGAGGATGTGAGATATTGAGAGAGACTGGAGTCTGTTGGTGATATTCAATAGAGTATGTGGTCTGGGGGGGCGAGTTATCCCTAGGTGAGAGAGTGGGGAGTGAGGTACTTGTCTCTTAGAATGAAAGGCGGTGATGAGAGGGAGGTGGATTAGGTATAGTACTAGAGTATAGGAGTGGAGGGGGGGTAGTAGGCACGCGGGCGGAGGGTACACGTCTATTCAGGGGATGGGGGAGCAAACTACACATCATCATGCTTGAAGTGTGGGGTAGGTTAATCATTCGAGACACAGGTGGCAGGAGATCAGTGGGAAGAGTGGAGTAGTAAGAGGAACAAGGGTCACATTTAGCGATGCATGGAGTTCAGAGGGAGTGATTATGCACTATGGCTAGATAATAAGTAAGTTGGGTGTGACACAACTCTGAGTATTACAGTAGTGTCAGTGAGATACTGTTAGGATGAGTGGATGGATGGATACGAGATTAGCGGGAGAGGGGAGAGGACAGGAGTGATAGGTAGTGCCACACACTTTTATTGAAGGGACTTGGTGACTGTGGAGAATGGCGTGGGAGACACACGTTCAACACTTAACGAGACAGTGGTGAATGTACGCAGGGAGGTAGGGGTATATTGGGTCTTGTCAGAGTGTTTTTCTAGTGTGATGACACGATGGGTGATGTTGTAAGAGTGAGTCCACATCTTCTACGAAGAGAGGACAAACTACGTGTTGAGGGTAGAAAATACATGGTTTGGTGTTTAGTGTATGTTGAGTGTGTAGTTGAATGAGGGAGGTCGTAATGGAGATGGGCAGATAATTAAGACATTTCTGATTGGGATTCATACATTGTGGACGTGTAGTGGGTAAGAGGGTGGAGAGAGAAGAGGACTATGTGGAGTATATGAGGGAGAGGTGTGTGTGAGGTTAAAGGGGCAATGACCTGCGATCTCTATGGAAGGTGCAGGGATGTTGGAGATTGAGGTGTGCACATGATAGCAGGACGGACAGTCACATAGTATGAGAATTATAGAACACACGTGATGTATGGAACGGGATAGAGAGTATTGGTACATGGTTTGTTAAGTTTACACCATATATTATTTGATGACGGGTGGTGGAGGAAGTTCTTGATGTGGGGTAAATGGGATTATGGAGGGGGTTATTTATGTGTATGTAGATGTGTGGGTGGTGTGGGATGGGGGAGGGGGATAATGGGTTGTTTGATTGATTTGGGGATTTGGGATGGTATGGGGATATGTAGGGGGATTAAGGGAAGGATGTTGGGTTGGAATGGGGGAGATGTGGATGGGGGAAGGGTATTTGTGTGGGTGGGATGATGGAAGTGGGTTAAGATTGAAATTGGGAATGATGATTGTTGGGGTAGGTTTTAGGAGATGATTTTGGGGATTATGGAAAGGTTGTAGGAGTGTTGAAGGATATGGGTGGGGTAAAATGGGAGGGATTGGTTTTAGGTTATTGCTGAATTTTATGGTAGAAGGTGATGGAGTGTGGAAGTGGGGGAGGGTGGGGGATGTTATGGATAAATGATGGATGTAGAATGGGGTTGGGTGGGAGAGTGATAATTGAGTATGAGTGATATGTTGAATTGGGGGGTGATGGATGATTTAGTTTGAGGGTTTTTGTGTGAGTGGGGTGGGGTGGTTTGTGGGGGAGTTTATGTATTGTTATGTGGATGATAATTTGTTTTAAGGGGGGTAGGTTTTATGAGGTTTATGGGGGATGGTGAAGGGTTTTGAATGTTTATGGTTAATAGAGAGGGTTTGGATGAGGGGGAAATTGTTGATATGGGTTTGGGGTAATTGTTATTGTTATTGGGGGAAAGGGTTTGGAAGAGTGTAGGGTAATTTGGTGGGTTGATTTGGAGAGGGTTTGAAATAGGCGGTTCGACTTCCTTTTAAGTCTTGTTTGAAAGACACTTGAGGTGTAATTTGAAGTCGTTGAAAAGATACCATGCTTCTTTCCTTTTGATTTGTCTTGAAAGTAGTTTGCATTTGTTGTATTTCTGAATCTGAACACAAAAGATTAGTATCTTTCTTTTCCATTTATCATGAATTATGAAGTGTAAAAGAATTTGTTGATATCTTTAAGTGTATATTGTATGAATTGTGGTTTTGTAAGCAATTCACGTTCACGGATTTTACACGTCTAATGATTAAAACCGATAAATGATTAACGGGATATTAATAATCAATAGAGAAACCGGAATGATTGATGCGGAATTAGCGGCCAAAAATTCAGAAAAACTGAAAAATTGCCAGTAAATCAACTGAAAACAAAGCTTTTTGGGGCCCATACGAAAAAACCTTTAACCTGCCAAAGGGTGGTTACAGAAAGCGTAATCCGTCACTGTTTTTCTCTTTCGATTTGAGAGCTCACGGGCCTGAAACGGAGTTACGGATCAAAAGTTATGGCCGTTTTACTGAAACCCTTTTCGTCACACAAAATTTTAAAAAAAATTTCGTTCGGTCCAAAAATTCCGCTCGTTCGATCGCTCGTTCGATCGCTTGTTCGATCCGCTCGTTCGATCGCTCGTTCGATCGCGCGATTTCGAAATCCGCTTCGTTCGATCGCATAGTACTCGATTGCTCCGTTCGATCCGCTCTTCTATCGCTCGTTTCGATTCGCATTGTTCGATCACCTCGTTCGATCCCGCTCGTTCGATCACCTAGTTCGATCGCTCGTTCGATCGTTGAGGTTTTCCGCTCGTTCGATCGTCTAGTTCGGACCGCTCGTTCGATCGATGAGGTTTTCCGCTCGTTCGAACTCGTCAGTTCCGAGTTCGCTGTTCGATCGCTGCGATTTGAGTCCGCTCGTTCGATCCAAACTTTTGTCGCTCGTTCGATCGTACACGATTTCCACTCGTTCGATCGGTACAACTTTTTCGCTCGTTCGGTTGATACGATGTTGCACTCGTTCGATCCAAGCGTTTTGGCAACACCCAAAATGAGCCACGAATTAAAAATGCTTACCGAATGCCACAAAGAACCCAACGAAACTGCCGAATCCGTATAAGCTTATCACAACTAAAAAAACCACGAAATCCACCCGAGGCGATTGATACCAATTGTAGAAACCCGTTTAATACTTCCACTTCATAACCCGAACCACGAAAACAAGAAAAGAGAAGAGAGAGAGAGACGAAATAGAGAGAGAGTAGAGAGAGAGTTGAGAGAGAAAAGAAAAATAGATTTTGTGAAAATTAAAACTAGATATTTTCATATGAAAATATCTATATATATATTTAGATATTTTAGAAAATATCTAAATATATATATACCCCTACACATTAATGGTGACGCGCGGATATATAACTAGACCCCCCGGGCTCGGGTATTGCTTTGGGATTAAACCCAAAACATAAAACAATATTAGATATCTAACGAGCCCTGATTCCCGATACTAGTTAATTAACAACATTACATAATTAAAGACCGAAAGCTCCATCGTAATGACCAGCTTCCTGAGTTCGACTCAATAATTAGGCTAACATTGTTTAAGGTTTATTTTTGTACTTTTTTTGGTAATTTGATTAAGTGGTATGATTCATGATAAAAGGTATTAAAAAGTTCAAAGCTATATGTAATTTGATATTGTTTTTCTAAAAAAATTGGTTGCACACGAAATGGTCGATGAAATGTTTACTGAGTTTTGATTTTTGTTTTTGAAATTGGAGGGTTTTGCGGGTTAGGTTACGTAAGTTCTTGCGGTTCTTGAATGAGTGGTCATTTAATACACTTTTTCAGGGTCGTATAAAAACCCCCAAAATCATGCATTTTTGCCAAAATAGGTACTTAATATCATTCCTTTTCAGTATTTTCGCATTTGGAAGATATTTTAGAAGAATTTACAACGTTCTTGGGCCTCATTTGGAGAGAAAACGGACAAACTACAACGATCTACACCAACATCTATTAAGAATAGTCTCCAACAGTGGCTGGAGACGGCGTCAACGAAATACAACAGATAAAGCTTTTAATTAAGAAACTTGAAGATTCAAATGGTGAACATCAAGTTTAGGGGAGGATTGTTGGGATTAAAAGGTTTCTAGGTGTTGTTGAAGTTAATGTTGCTAGTTATGAAAGTTAATGTTGCTGGTTATAGTTTGTGCTGCTGATGAAGACTGCAAGAAATATTCTAAGTTATTACTACTGCTAGTTGTAAAGTTAATGATGCTAGTATTAGTTACTCCTAGTTCGTTTAGCAACTGTAGGAGACGATTTTAGGGCCTAAAAACCCTTTTGTACTTCTTTCAATTCATGTTTTAATCAAGTAAGGTTTACTTAATCATTCAATATGTTTATGTGTTTTTTGATTTATTGTTCTTTCTTTATCTTTAACATGCTTGGCTAAACCTCTTATTGTGTTTATTTATGATTGTGTGAAACCTAGAATGTAGATCTTAGTGGTGTTGCTTCTTGTGATAGATGTGCATGTTAGGTCTTAGAAAACCAGCTTTTGTCTGCATCACTATTGATATGTCTAGGGAAACATGATTGTGTAGAAAGAACACCATCGGGTAACAGTCTTCATACTAGCTTGCCCCCTAATATGGTTGATCCACTTTTAATATATTTCACATGCACTTAGTGTACTCCTAATGGTCGTGTAATAGTCTTCATACTACCTTGCATGTGCGTTGCTCTAGCAGCATACTAAGTAGATGGCGTATTCGTGTAATTCGTTAATGCTTTAGGAAATAGTTACAGAGATCATCACAAGTGTGACAAGGCAACAACACTAGGAGAAGCAATCTAGGGAGTAATACATGATTAAATAATCACAACCTTTTATCTTATTGTTATCACAATTAGTTTAGATTATTATTTAGTTTATTAGCTAAAACCAACCAACCTCTCTAATATATGATTTACTTGCTTTCCATAAAATATAAAAATACAAAAAAGAATCTTCCCTCAACCCTTAGAATTCTCTTAGACCGTGATCAAGCCTTCCCAACCTATTCCTCGAGTGAACGATAAACAACCTTGAGTCTTGCCTATACTACACTACAATGATTAGGTGCACTGCCTAGGGAGTTGTAAAACTTCTCGTGTAGAAGTCCTACGACAACCGCACATCAAGTTTTTGGCGCCGCCGCCTGGGGAATAGTTAAGTTTTGATCATAGTTTAGCTTAGTTCTACTTGCTTGAATCCTTTCAAGTAAGATTTAATTCCCGCATATTAGCTTTCTTGATGTTCCAACAACATCATAGAGAATCTCTATCCGAAGCATAGACTTGTTTCAAGGACTTACTCCAAAAAGTCCCTCATCATGGCATAGATCTTTGACTTCAAGTCTAAATTTTTCATGACCATGTCAATCCCATCACAAGACGAACCATTGACCAATCGACCGGTGGTAAGCTTCGTGACCTCAACCCCGAAGAATCCTGGGCAATATTAGAGGACCTCGCCCTCTATGACAACGAAAGTTGGAATAACCCAAGGGATTTCGCTAAGCCAGTCAAGGCAATCGCATTGCCTCAAGATGTTCCGAGTACATTCGACCGCCGTTTGATCGAGCTCGAAAATCAAGTCCAACGCTTGATGGAAGCTTGTCTTGCTCCGACACAATCTACCCAAGTAAACAAAATCACTACCCCATGTGAAATCTATAGTGGTCCCCACGACACTTAGAATTGCATGGAAAACCCCGAACAAGCCTTTGTTGAATACGCATCCTCGCGTACCGACAAAGCGGGAGACAAGTGGTATACCTTTAAGCCCGAGCAAAACAATCTCGGTGACACCTATAATCCGCCATGGAAAAGTCACCCGAACCTTAGGTGGAGACAACCTCAAAACTCTCAAAATAATTTCTCAAGCCCACCTAACCGGTTCCAACCCAATGGTTCGATCCCGAACCGTCCCTTCAACAACCATCCTCAAAATTTGAACAATCAATTAAATATAGAAGGACTGGTTTTT
>BQNB010159151.1:0-10937 GCA_026074375.1 Tanacetum coccineum | reverse complement strand
CTAGTCATGAAGTCTCGGTAAGCACTGAAGGGGTTGAAGAATGAAAAAGAATTGTACGGATAAAGGGTGTAAAGAAAGAATCACTCCATACTCTTAGGCAGAAACTGGGTCAATACATATTCTGTCAGAATCACAAGTTGATTGCTGACATTGAAGACGACATCATGGACCCAGTGATGCAATGCATAACCCTTCCTAGCCACTCAGAATCTTTCGAAAGATTTCTGTTTCATTTCTCACGGAGACTAAACATGCAATCTACTGTCTCACTCACTCCGAGTAAGTTAGTATTGAAAAGGTAGCAGTCAGCTCCAGCCTCCGATCACTAATATCAAAGCGCACTTTCGAGTCAAGAGCCAAGAGATCATCAATTAATCTCGTTAGGACACATTTCCATTTATCATGTCTCTCACACACTGTGGAAACAAGGTTATTTTAAGAGTCCTACGCATTATCCTTGTGATATTGCCAGAACATCCGAGTGATACAAATGTATTCACAATGAAGATGGAAATCCTGCTAGAGCCAACATCAAACAAGCTCTAGGTAGGTGACTTGTGCGATTCTACAAGAATCAAACTTGTGTCATCTGGAAAGAAACGATGGTGCGATTCTACGTGAATCAAACTTGTTCCAGCATAAGAATTGACGGTTATTGAACATTTGACAACCAATCAAAACTATCGAAGTGTTACAAAATATTTTCATAATTAACACTTAGACTGATTTTTCAAATCAATTTTCTCTTTATTGCTAACTGTTTCATTACAGGATCATTTAAAGATGGAGATGGAGATGGAGATACCCAGTTCCAGTAATGTCAAGTTAATAACCGAATGCTCAGACACGACCTACACTTGTTATGAAGTTATGAAAGATCTCATAAAGGTGTCAAAGCTTCCGCAAACTCTGATATCATATTCTTCTTCACAAGTGCACAAGATGGCAATAAATTACTAGATGATGAGAGATTAAGTTTGGCTGATGATCTCAAGAAAGCTCATGATCAAAATCAAAACAAGTCAAAGTGAACAAGCTCAATTGTTATCTAAAGATCACTACAACAAAGTACTAGATGTAACATGAAGAATCAAAAGACTGCAAGCTGTAAGAGCTTAAGTCTAGTGTTTTCAAGGGTGACCTCCCTTAGGGGGAGATTGTTAGATATGAGTAAAAGAATCGGTCACCCCGTATATTTGTTGTTTATAATAGTTTGTAGTTTAATAGTTAATCGTATGTCTTTTGGTTTTAAGCCGGGTTCTAATACCCGGTATTTTGTAAAAACTATATAAGCCTCTTCCAACTTTGGAAGAAGCAAGCTAGTCAATAATCATTTTCACTTTAACACATACACTTTCTCTCTTTAGAAAATCTTTCCATGTGTTTATCTCTCTAGAAACTAACCTAATCACAAGAATCATCACCGTGTTATGATTTAAACGATCCTACAATGCTATACTGGGTCATGTCCACTTTAAGAGGATGTAAGATATGTCTAAGGATGGGTTAACCCCAGCTTTTAACATGGACATAGAAAAGTATAAGACTTTCATGTTGACCAAAATAACTAAGAAACCATTTCAAAATGTAAAACGTGAAACTAATGTTTTAGAGCTGATCCACGGCGAGTTGTGTGATATCATGCTACTCCCTCATTAGGGAATAAGAAATACTTTGTGACATTTATTAATGATGCTTCTAGGTCTTGCTATGTTTATTTATTACATACTAAGGATGAACATTAGATATTCAAAACTGAAGTTGAATTACAACAAAGGTCCCTGATCAAAAGACTCAGGACTGATAGGGAAGGTGAGTACATAGATACTTTGTACTTTTAGTATGTTGGTATTAATTAAGATGTCAAAGATTGGGACAAATGTTGTTTTTCTTAGGACTATAAGTTTCTCAAAGTCCCAGAGGCATCTTTATTAACCAAGCAAAATATGCTCTCGAAACCTTAAAGAAATATGGAATGGATCTCTCTGACCCTGTCGATACCCCAATGGTGGATCGATTTGAAAATTGACGAGGATCTCATGGGATTCCAGTTGACCAAACTCATTTAGAGGAGATGGTTTGGCTCCCTAATGTACCTTACAAGCCAGTAAGTCAGACAACCTTTGTATTCGCTGCGTGCATGTGTGCTAGATATCGATGCTATAGCCTACCAAAAAGCACCTTGAAGCATCAAACGTATCTTTTGGTACCTAAAAGAGAACCAATAACATGGTCTTTTGATATCCGAAGGACAATGCTATGTCACTATAACAGCTTAAGGTCAGATGCGAGATTCATGCGAGATGTCAGGATTCGAGAAGAAGTACGTCGGGAGTGCTACAGTTTTCTTAGAGATAGATTTGTTAGCTGGTCACAAATAAGCAAAGAAGAAAGCCAATACTCAACAACAGAGGGCGAATACATTACAATGTCTGGATGCTGTCTCAAATCCTGGATTGAGATCTCAGCTAAAGACTACGGCTTTCTGTATCAATATGAACCTTTGTACAGTGATAACAAAAGTGCATTACTTTAAACTGCAACAATGTCCAGCAACTTTACGATCTAAGCACATCGGACATACCGAACACCATTCATTCGAGATCAAGTGGAAAATGGAGTGGTTGAACTCTACTTCGTGGAAACAAACTATCAAAACTGGGCAATATCCTCACAAAATGCTATACCAAAGAGATCGATACAAAATTTCTACTCCCACGACCAGGAGATAAGAGTTTAACCCAAGA
The DNA here is from genome assembly GCA_026074375.1 of Tanacetum coccineum. NCBI lineage: Eukaryota > Viridiplantae > Streptophyta > Magnoliopsida > Asterales > Asteraceae > Tanacetum > Tanacetum coccineum. Next base: position 8,190 of record BQNB010159151.1, on the reverse strand, counting down.
AACCCTCAACGCCTCAAGTAGGAGAGGATGAGTAAATGAAGTGTCCTTATTATATCCCTTTGTACATAATACATAAGAAATAGACTGGTAAATATTTAAGTCCATATAGAATTACAAAAAGTTTGCAATTACTTCAAATTGCAACCGTATCTCAATTGAAGGAAAGATTGCCGTCTGAAAGACAACTGTACCTAAAACAACGGTGTTAAATAATTTTACTCGGAGCATAAGGATTACTTTATATATCCTTGCAATATGTATTAATGTACGTTTCAGTGCATTTTATCTTAATTAGGAATGAGATGTCTTCTGTTATTGATAACCAAATATTTTTTCTCTAATTGATTCTCAAAATTAATTTGTGTTACCACGGGGTAAAAGGTGTTTGAGAAATCAATTCGGAACAATTTGACTCTCAATCATGACTACAACTCTTGTCAAAAAAAACGGGTCTCGATTGAGGGGGAGAGGGTTGTTTAAATTTAAATGTCTGGGTGCCGATTTGAAAGTGTAACCGGTTCTTGAGAGGACAAAAGAAGCTAAGGAACCAAACTTCAGAGCTCTCACTGCACAGCTTCTGTTTCCCTATAGCTAAAAAGACAACTGATACAACATCAACACTTCCACCACCACCACCTCCACTACAAAAACCTAAAGGTCATTGAGATATTTGGGGAGAAAGTTAAAGATCAGAACGATCTCGAATGCATCAATAGTTGTAAGATCTCAAAGATATTGTGCTACAACTAATCCAAGATAAGTGAATGATTAAGATCAATATCATCGGTAATGCAACATACATCGTGTACATTTCTAGTGTTAAGAATTTGATGTTATGGTGTCATGGTATGAATCTTTCCTGAGTTTTCATTAAACTATAAAAAACCTAGGTATTTTGAGTTTAAACGAAAAAATCTTCAAAATTATCAATATCTGACACAAACACATACCTCAAACGATTTGAGTGGGAGCATATAATATGTTGTCCATACACAGCACGTAACTAAAATATGATCATACATCTAAGTCTCAAGGTGTCTTCTCTAACCCCCATTGCTAAACAATTTCGAATAACCCGATGCACCAAGTTGAGGGTAGCTTTTTTAAATGCAAAAACAATCGGGTACTAAACACTTTGATAGTAATATCATAAGTACCTGATTGAGTTTTTCAATAGTGATCTTATGGCAAGGTGAACTTTACCAAAAGACTGACCATGCATTTATCATTTTCGAAGATTATAAGGATGGTAGATAGGTACTCGTTCCCAATGAGCCTGCCAGAAACCTGAAGGGATCCTACCCAAGGATAATCCCACTAGTTAGTGACAGAAGTCCTGTCGTTGATAAAAAGGAGTAAAAAAGTGAGAACAAGGGAAAATAGTGCATACTGAGATGGAGCAAGTACTGAATATACCTAACAAGGTGCTAGACAGAAGTCCTCGGAAAACACCTGCAAGGGTTGATGAATAAAAAGAATTGTAACAGAATAAAGGGTGTAAAGAAAGAAGCCCTCCATACACTTAAGGCATAAACCGGGTCAATACATATGCTGTCAGAATCACATACAAGTTGATTGCGACATTGAAGATGCATCATAACCCAGTGATGCAAATGCACAACCCTTCCCAGCGCATTCTGAGTTTCTCTTGAAAGAAACTTGTTCTCATTTGTCATGGAGACTAAACATGCAATCTAACTAACAGTCTCACTCACAGCCGGAGTAAGTCGGTATGAAAAGGGTGGCAGTCAGTCTCCAGCGTCCGATTCACTAACAACAAAGCACACTTCAAGTCAAGCAAGAGAACAACCAATTAATCTTCGTTAGGACACATTTCCTATTATCTTACATTCACAGACCACTGTGGAAACAAGGTTAATCTTAAGAAGTCATACACGCATTATCCTTGTGATATGTGCCAGAACATCCGAGTGATACGAAGGTAATTTACTATGAAGATGTAAAGCACAAGAGCCTACATCAAACAAGCTCTAGTAGGTCACTTTGTGCGGATTCTGCAAGAATCAAACTTGTGTCAACTGGAAAGAAAACGGATGGTGCGATTCTAGACTATCAACATGTTCCAAGCAAAAGAATTAAATTTATGAACATTTGGACAACCACACAAAACATTGAAGGTACAAAAATATTTTCCTAATTAACACTTAGACAGATTTTTTCAAATCAATTTCTCTTTATTTCTAACTGTTTCATTAATGAGTCAATTAAAGATGAGGATGGAGATCGAGATACCCATTCAAAGAAATGTTCATGTTAATAACCGAATGCTTAGACACGACCTACACTTGTTATGAAGTTATGAAAGATCTCACAAAGGTGTCAAAGCTTCCGCAAACTGTGATATCATATTCTTCTTCACAAGTGCACAAGATGGCAATAAATTGACGTAGATGATGAGAGATTAAGTTTGGCTGATGACCTCAAGAAAGTCATGATCAAAATCAAAACATGTCAAAGGAACAAGGTCAATTGTTATCTAAAGATCACTACAACAAAGTACTAGATGTAACATGAAGAATCAAAAGACTGCAAGCTGTAAGAGCTTAAGTCTAGTATTATTAGGGGTGACCTCCCTTAGGGGGAGATTGTTAGATATTAGTAAAAGACTCGGTTACCCTGTGTATTTTACTGTGTATTATAGCTCGTAGTTTAATAGTTAATAGTACGTTTTTCGATTTTAAGTCGGGTAAGAATACCCGGTATATTGTAAGTACTATATATAGCCTCTTCCAACTTTGGAAGAGGTAAGCTAGTCATTTACTCTCTTCATAGAAAACACATTTTCTCTCTCTAGATATTCTCTCTCATGCGTTTCTCTCTCTAGAAACTAGCCCAATCACAAGAATCATCATCGTGTTATGAAATAAACGATCCTACATACCTTACCCCTAATATGGTTGATCCCTCTTAAGATATTTCAATTGCATTTAATATACTCTTAGGGGCCTTCTAATAGTCTTCATACTACTTTACTTGTGCGTTGCCTTAACGTAATATTAAATAGACGGTGGATTCGTGTAATTCGTTCATGACTTAGGAAATACTTACATAGATCATCACAAGTGTGACAAAGCAACATGATTAGGAGAAGCAATCTGAGACATGAAAATGGTGATATATATCACTGATTACCAGGTTTTTACCTTGTTGTATTAACACACCAATATTGAACGTAGCTGCAATTGCTGTTGGGGTGTTTAGTACTGTATACAGCCAATTTCCAGAATGTTATTAATTGCAATTGTTATACAAATCATGTATTTTGGCTTTTAGTTGATATATCTGTTAGAACAAAATAATGACACATCTTTTAGATGTTGTAACTTCACATTTTGCAGCAAGAATATAGTAAAAATAATCTATATGGCCTCTATTCATGTTGTCAGAAATCCAACCATCTGGACCATTTCCACCTGTTGTTTTCTCGACTATTGAAATGAGAAAACTCCTCAAGAAGTTACCGATTCCCATGACACTAAGATAAAGAGCTAAACCAATGCTTCTGAGTTCTGTCGGCACTTGTTCATAAAAGATTTCTTGCATACCCACAACTATAAAAACATCAGAAGCTCCAGCGAGTAGATATTGAGGTAACAACCTGTTTTCGCAAAGTTTGCAGTTTCATGCGAGTCCCTTCCAAGAGATGAATCATGCATTAAAAACCATACTATAGCATCAAAAACTCAAAAGCAACTTACCCAACAGTTAGGATGACATGTGGCCTTAACACAAACTTGGCAACAGTACCTCACTACTAACTAACACACATAACAACACTTTGATAACGTATGTGTTCCTTCAGCGTTGCACTATAATGTAATACTATAAATGTGTATTCATAACTGTAGCATAAAACAAACAAGAGGATGAAACACATGAGTAAAAATCATACTTAAGATTCAAATAAAAAAGATAAGAGCTCGAATATAGGAAAATAAAAGTGGAACAACTACAAAAAAAATGTGTATTAGCAGCTAATTGTAGGTATCTTTTTTCACACACTTAACACCTGATTATACACTTTGGTTCGGGAATAGAAATAGAAATCAGGTCTATGACGTGAATCAATTTAAATTTAAGCTGCAAACAAACAAAAAGGAACGATAAAAAGCTAACAACTGAATCATTTTAAGGCTCAAACATGGCTTTATAAATGGCTTAATTCACTTCTTGTCTTTCATCTACTTGATATAGTAAGAAAGTATGTACAAATGAGAGCAATAGGTTTTTCTCGAAATGCCATCTTGCAAACAAAGAAATTAACCTTATAGAACTATCTAAAGCAATGGCATCCTGAACTTATTCGTCTAGTCAATGACATACCTATCTATCACAAGGTTTGTGACAACAAGTTGGTTCTGATTTTGGTATACCGCAAGCACTCCAAGACTTTAACTATCACAAGGTTGCGATGATAATAGCAGTTTGTATTGCATAAAATCCATATGTTTAACAGCTATTAAATTACTTGATTCTAATAAATGGACTAAATCATATCAAGTATACAGTAATAGTATATTTTAGATAAGTATAAACAATACACCATAAAAAACACAAATTCTTATATAAGTTATTCTAGTCTGATAGCATGGCATAGAAGTTTCCTAATGACATAATTATGCAATATAATTATGTTTGTCATTTCATCAAAACAGTTTGCAACAAACAGTCATCATAGTCTTATAAAAAAATTAAAGCCACAACCTTGTGCAAAAAATTAAGGATTTTTGACATATATTTTTAGCCAACCTCATTCATCACATTTTTTTTCTTTTTTATTTTTTTTTAGTTTTTTTTTTTTTTAACATTCTCATTTCAATATTTTTCATTAGTTACACACCCTTAATCAAACTAACTCATTTCAGCCATTCAAAAAATAAATAGGGCATCACAGTGAAACTAAAGTATACTCATAAAAATTAGGGCATCACAGTGTAAAATTAGTGCATCGCAATTATAAAATCTCATTCAGACATTTTATCAAACACTTGGTGTGTAGTTTTTGTAAAATGTTTTTACAATATTTTTTTCTCAAATTTGATTCAAATAACTAAAATATACAATGCATCATATCATAAAACTCTTAAAAACGAATAGATCTATGAACAAACATGATGATTACCTAATAAAAATTCATAAAACAACACCACAACTCATAAAAACAACAATTAGTACAAATAAACACTAGCAAACACGTATATCATCTTTATATTTGATATTATATAACGAAACTAACAAAATAAAATCGAAACATGTTAATAAACTTACATTTGTAATCGATTTGAGATATTATAATGATATGACATACATGTATCTAATAAATTAAAACGAGATGATTTGATCGATTTGTTCATTATGAATCGAAATTATAAAAAGATCGAGTGTGAAACGAGATAACTTAATCTAATTTCGTGTTTATTATATTGAGAGAGAGAGAAATATTTGGTCTGGAGTGATAAAAAAGAAGAAAAAGAAAAAATGAAATAATTTAGGCATTAAATATAAATGTGTGAAATCACAAAATAATCCCTTAAAGAATGAAAGAAGTTACAATTAGATCCCTGTAGTTTGGTGTGAAAAAAGGGAGGATGAGGGTGGCTTTGATCAACGGTTGTGGATGGGTATGTTCTAGTTTACTCCGAGATGAGGTTTTTCTCATGATCCCATCCTACCATATATATTATTATTATTGTATATATATATATATATATATATATATATATATATATATATATATATATTATATATATATATATATATATATGTATATATTAGGTATATATATGTATATAGGTTATGTATATAGGTATTATATATGTATATAGGATTTATATATACATATATTGTGATGTATACATATATATATATATACAATATTATATATATATACATATATACATATATATATACTAGTTGCAAAGCTCGCCCGATGGGCGGGCGTGCCTTTTGAGTATCCTTGGAAAAATTAAGTAACAGTTAATGAAGTACGAACAATGTTAAATTATAAGAGAGTGGTAACGAACAAAAAATACATGAATAGTAATCCAATAAGAGGAAATAAAACTTAATAAAGTATCCGCAATTACAAAGTATATAGTTTTAGTTCAAATTCGATATAAAGCTTCTTTATACACAACGTTGGACGTAGAATTGGTATAATTAAACAGCTAATCACTACTAAGAAATCCTCTAACATCTTTATTTAATGAAATGTAAGATCAAAAGGCAACTCGCAGCTAAAAATCAAGATACACCATTTTTAAACAAACATTTGATACCAGGTCTTTTTAAAAGATACAAAGTAAAGTGTAATAGTACAATTTTGAAGTTCATACAGACGTCTCTTAAAACCACCTAGGTTGAACAGAATTTGGTAGTTTCCCAATGCATTAAGGTATATGCCTTGATTCTCAAAATACTCGTTTAAATGCACAACCACAATGTATCCTACAACTGAGGTCTCAAAAATTAGCAGCCTCTCGCCTCTGTGGCCTCTACGGTCATAAGAATAACTGGCCCTCACCACATTATATAAGGGAAGTTAATTTTTGATTAGAAAACTTACGAACTGAAGACTACACCTTTCGGGCTTCCTCGCCTTATATGGGCACTTCATCTCTTTAGAATATAAACAATATCATCTGCTATCTCAGGAAACATATTTATGCTAAATCCACTTCATTATAAACGGGTCAATTTGGGTTATGTTTGATCTTTAACAGATCACATGGGTAAGATTAACAAAATAGCTAAACATGAGCATGTATATTACATGAATACAAGTTTGTAAAGGTACTTGCTAGCATGTCATCGCATTTTATAAGTGTCATCATAGAACTAATACGACTAATAACGAATGGGATCTTAGATGTCATATCCTCTATTGATCCTTTGTGTCATGTTTCTCATAATAATTAAACACTCAGCCGTAAATATGTTCCTCACATACATATACATTTCATTATATATCTAAGGATTTTAAGCAAATAGGTTCCTCCATTCATTCTAACACTAGAACTTGAATAAGTTGCAAGACTTAAGTATATAATGTTTGAAAAGTACTAAAAAAGATGTAGCTTAGCAAGCATTTGGTATATAATGTTTTTAAAATTAAATGTGATTTAAAAACTTGCATAAAATAAAAATGTAACACTGGAACCATAACAATATTTACATGTATATGTTAATGGAGCCTAACATACCGAGAGGCAATGGAGGACATTTTTCGAATATCCCAAAGCTTGATTGTTTAATCCTTCCCGTTTGAAATGAAATAACGACCATCGTTGCGGCTGTCAAGAAATGTAATCCCTTCGACATGCCCCCATCAGGATTCCAGCAGGCTTTGCTTTTGATCTAAATATTGCCCGTGACAAAATGACTCTTCATTTTATTCTAGAAACTATAGTATTGCAAAACGAAACCTAATAAGGACAAATTATGCCCTATGTGTTAGACATATGATCCTTGAGCATTGAACCTAAATGATAACATATTCAGCTCTAACCTCACTCCATGTGATTTCCTATCGATTTCTATCAACAATTAACAAAATAAAATTGGTATAAAGGTAATGGACTAATGATTCGATTGATTAAGTATACAAAGCTTTAAAGTTCAGCATTCATAATAGAATAGAACAAAAGTTCCTACTAAAGAATTGAAACTAACCTTTTTTGGTCGTTCGATGATTTATTCAGTTTTTATCTTAGACAGAATGTCCATAACTTTCTTCCCGAAAGTGTCATGGAGCGAGTCACCAACAACTTCCCATTCAAACTGTAAAACCTAAAAATCTCAATAAGAGTAAAATGACCAAAATACCCCTAATGCAAGAAAATTCCATAAAAGCTTAAATAAAATTCATTTAAATGTTAGAAATTATGAAAATACAATATATGGCAATTATGAAATTTTTGTAGGATCAAAAATACTTTATGTTATACAAGGAAAATAATTAAAATTATATATATATGTATATATGCCGAATTATGTATAATAATCTAATTATACATTATTATTAATATAAAATAATTAAAGATAAATACATAATAATTATGCAAATAATAAAATCTGATTTAATACTATTTGAAAGCCCATAGGACTCGGCCAAACTTGTTTATGTATATCTTTTTACATTTTCATTTGCTAAATCATTAAAAACAAAAA
>BQNB010159150.1:0-14944 GCA_026074375.1 Tanacetum coccineum | reverse complement strand
AAGACAAATCAAAACATTGTATTATCATAAATATGGCTAATACCTAAAGGTATTAGCCGATAGTCATTGTAACAATACACAGAATCATAGATGAATGATTAAACATATTGCTAACCGAACGCGTATAGTGGAGTGTAGAGATTACAAGAGTTTTCCCATCATTTGAGCCGCTTCGCAAAAACCTTATACTCTTTCTTTTGTTCCATCCTGTGTCTCTTTTTTTCTGTTCCATGATATATAGGGGTGAAACCCCTTTTTTTCTTCTGTTACATGATAAAACCATAAGACCCAACACCTTTTTCTTTTCTTATTGTCCAAACAAAAGCCACGATTGGCTCCTTCTTATTGCTTAGCTCGTCTAAATCAACCCAACATGCATAATGGACTTTTAATTAACTTAATATTTGGGCTAAGACACAAATTGAGCTAAGCACTTTAATACCACAAAATAGGCTAAGTACTTAAATGTCCATGAGATGGTTATTCCAGCAGTATATACCACGAGCTAACTTTAGTATTTTAGGTATTTTATCACATAAAGATAAAGACATATTTTTTCTCATTCCGTGGCCTTTTGAATCACCTAAAACGGAGTCCGGGCAAAGAAGTTATGACCAAAACATTGCGACGTATTCAAATCTTTCACTCTTCGATATTTTATTTTAAATTATCGTTTAAGCTCCAAAATGTGTGGCTTTTCACTAACTTTCACCATATGCTTGATATTTACTGCAAATAATAAATATAATCAATTAAGTATTAATTCTTATATAAAAGAATATAAAACGAGCAATAAAGACGGGATAAATGATGCTATAAAATAGACGTTATTTGATGTCATCAAATATACCCCCACTTGAATCCTACTTGTCCTCAAGTAGCCTTTAGAAATTTATAAAAAATGTATCCCTAAGGATTTTTCTGTTAAAGCATTTATTCAATCTATAACAAGTACACAACCAAACACCTCACGAAATAGGATTATGAAAACACTCAAATCACTCAACTAATCTATGTGGTAACATGAAACTAATTCGCTCAATTGCTCGGTCGTGACAAGTAGTATATCATAGGCTTGGCAAGGATACACATCTCCACCACTAGAGCTAAGGGTAACAAGTTTATAAAGGTAAAATATGGTTTTATTATAAGGCTTAGGGTTGATCATTCTACAATCTTTCACCAAAAGTACCACACCAACAAGGCAGCTGAAGCACACATACATGGCCATAACTACGGAATAGACATGTGTGTTAGATCACATCCTCATTCGAGTTTAACCAAGGGTTAGAATGAAGAATAATGCAGGGTAGGGATCTTCTAACTTTCACCAATAGTAATAAACCAAAAAGGGAGCTGAGACATGCATACATAACCGTAACGACGAAATAAACATGCATGCTCGTACACATCCTCATTCGCGTAAAACCCATGGTTAATGATTAGGAAAAGGAATTAAATTGTTGTTAAATAAAAATTACGAAACAAATAGACTAGGTCCAAGATATAAGTTGCTAGAGACTTTTTCCCGACCATTACCATGATTAAGACATAACTATTTACAAACGTTATGATCATTGATCAAAAATAACAACCTGAGCTGGCGTTCCCATAACGGTCAACTTCCCAATCATCCCATACTTTACATACTTTTACATGACAAGTGGCGATATCTACCACTTTATGCAAAACTTTACATCGTTGACTTGTAAGATGTATCAACGAAAAATCAATCCTTTATATAATTCCTTCGGTCTAAGATGAAACGATTATTCTTAAACTTTCCTCTTCTTTTTTTTGTTGCATTTTTCTAATTTTTTTGATTTTTTTCCACTAATATATACTACGAAACTCGGTGTAATTTCAACATCTTCACGATCATAATAGCTCCGGATAATTCCTTCGATAATTCTTCATTCTCCAGACGTACCAATAATTGTGTTGGTAGTAAAAATACATGAGTTTTGACTACTTTATACATTCCCATTTGCAATGTACAAATTTCTTCCCAATCGTACCAAAGATAGAAAATTGACACAAGACTCGGGAAATACATACTTTACACTTTAAGCAACTAGCAACTGATAAATGGACTTAATCTAACAGGGTAGGCTAAGATGTAATGAAACAAACAGTTGATGTTATTCCTAAAGGATTAGCTCTATAGGTTTTTCTAGAGGTATCTTACTCTTAAGATGAGAGTAAACAAATGGTTTATATAGGGATTTAACTGATCAGTGTAGTTAGTTAATAAAACAACATATAAAGGCTTTTTGGATGTAATCCTAGAAATTTACCAATTTAAACAAGTTACTTCATCTAAATCCATAGTACTCATTATTGTGGTCTCGAATAGATATACCAAGCCAAGTTTTAAAGTCTACAACATCACCGGCAATCTAATACGGGTTATTGTGTGCATGTTATGTAACACGTAATTTCACAAAAGTATGCTTGAAATTTCTTTAAATTTGAGCATAATTTAAGCATTTTAGTGTGAAAAATAGGACAAGTATACATTCTAATTTCCATCCCCCCACTTGAATTGTACAACGTCCTCGTTGTATAGATAAAATATTAAAAACAGGAATTAAAAGAATTAGAATGAGAAACTCCCCTGATATTTTGCTTGGTAGATTCTCCATGTTGAGTTTATGAGCAAGGATGTGTGTTGTAAATGTGTTTGAATGCCAGCATGACTACAATCACACATAGGATTCCAGATGATCGATACTTCACAAACTTCGTCGATTTTTTGTAGTGAGGTCCTGTGCAAAATATAGGAAAAACATGCAAAATTCTATCTCGGGTATCTAAGGTTAATTTAAATAAGCTAAATAAACTGTACAAGAGACCAATACGCCGTATTCATAAACTGAAATACGCCATATTGAGAAACCTGTAAAAAGTATCTAAATACGGGTCAGTCTGTTGAATACTTCATATCATGTACATGAATGCGTCGTATAGACAGAAGTGACAATAAACTTTTTAAATGCAGAAAAATAAAGTACTGATAACGTCTAGACATTCAATACGCCATTTGGTATGGAGCTGATACGCCGTATTGATGTTTGGGAAGATAGACTCGATAAAAGTAAATAACAATCCGGGTTGTCTCTCGGGAAGCACTTTTGTTTACAGTTAAGTCTTTAAGTTAGACTTTTTTCTTTAGCTTCTCTCACTCGGTGCGCGTCACCTTCCATCTGTTGTCCTTTTTCTAAAAAATTTCTTGGTAGATTTTGGACATACTATCTTTGTTTCTTTCCCAAGCATCATATTCACATCTTCTTATAGCAATGTATTCATCGTTAGGTCCTAGTGAATATTTTATAGCTTTAAACTTCTCTGCTTTGCACACCCTTTTGATAGGTTGCTCATCATCATTCAAATTATTATTCCAGCATTTACGCTTCGTCTGGCTTCATTTATCTTCTTTTTCAACGTTGTTCTTTTCTTGAGTTTTCGAATAAGGCTTGAAGAATGAGTCAATAGTAGTGTTAGGAGGGTTTCCATAGTCATATTCCTACGATTCATCATCGCTTGATACCATGTCATCAGTTGATTCATTATTTCCCCATCCATAAATCCAGGAATGACATAACGCGCTTTTAGTCATTTAATCAATTCTTTCATCATCATGCCTTGAATCCAACCATGCCTTTAATTCATAGTAGCCAGACTCGTCCGCATTGCTACTGTTTGCGATATAATCCTTGCCGTCACGCGATAAGGGAAAGTATTTACAAAAAAATCTTCCAACAAGTATCCCTTAGGTGGTGATTTTACCTTCCCACTCATTTATCCACCATTGTTTTGCATCATCAGCTAGTGAGAGGGGGAAAACCTTCGTGCGTAGTCGATTGGTATCCACATTAGGAATTTTAATTAAATCTAGTATTTTAATAACTTTAGCAATGTGGTCCACTATGTCTTCGTCCAACCTTCCATGGTATGTATTCCTTTGTAATTCCATCAAAAATTCCTTGCTGAGTTCAATGTTTACATCGTCATTAGTATTAGAAAGATTTGATTCAGTTTGAGCCTTTTCCACGTTTTCTTTTAACATCAGTTCAGCCATGACTTCTTACAGTATCTTCTTCAATCGACTAGCTCTAATAAGAATGATCTGCGACAAAGGTAAAAATATTAGCAGGATCTGCTCTAAAGAAAGATAGAAAATTAAGCACGAAAATCAAATGCGAAAATTAAGGCTTCTGTTACTGTATCAGATGATCTATACGCCGTATTCAATGGATCTGAATACGTTGTATTAATCGTTTGGACGAATACGCTGTATTATATAAGAAAGTTGGATACGCCGTATCCAATGGAAGTGGATACGCCGTATCGGGTTATCGACCAGAATAGTGTATTATGAAAGCAATTAAACAAACAAACAATTAAACTAAACAAATATACAGGCAAACAATTAAAGACAAATATTCAAAAAATACAAAATTGTACAGAATTATACACTAATCTAAATTACACTAATCCTAAAGGTTAAATATAATCTAATGTTAAAAACCAAAATATCAAATAAAAATCAAGATTAAATTTTTCACTCCCTGGCAACGGCGTCAAAAACTTGATTGCGTCGTCGTGTAGGTGTAATTTATGCTTCCAAGTTTTAAATTTATATTTTGCCGACTTTACCTAAAACAACACTTTCATAGGCAGTGTACCCGATCGATGAGAGTTTTATGGTAAGTAGGGTGTCGATCACTAAGCGCTAGAAACACTTCCAATTTATTAATATTTTGGTTTTCTAATCTAAGTTAGTCTAATATATGCTAAACCTATGTCAATTCTAAATCTAATGGATAAGGGGGGTTTTCAGTCTGAGAGACTGGCACAAGTTTTGTGGTGACTAAAACCAATTCAAGACAGAACAACACACGCAAGCAAATTAACAGAAGATAAAACAACGGTCTAGCTAAATATAAGAAAACTGTATTAACCATAATTAATCCAATCAGAACGTTGGTTTATTTATTTAGTGCAATGATTACTTATCTCGAGGCGGCATATCATTTTTAAGACTTAGGCGGTACTTCTTCCTAAGACCTAGACACGTAGAATCCTATCACAATTAAATGCATCCGCATAAAGCATCCTTATTTGCTAATTATAATCTGTCATAGGGATTAAATCAATGGTGATCTTGTTAAACCCTAGCTCATAGAGACTTTACCTACTTACTACTTAATGGCAATTCATACACTAGTAGTCCACTAACCAACTCTTTACCAATTAATTAAGAACATACTCGTTGATCCCGAGGTCACCTGCTGGTCCAACTAAGCTCACAATCTAAGGGAAAAGATAGGTCGTTATTTATGATCCTATTGGTTTAGTTGTATAAATCACTATATAGAGAGCCATCCCGGCATCTAGAATACTTGGTCCGTATCACTAGATCCAGTTAAATGATAGGTCGCATACAAAAGCACGTAAACAAGTAGGATGATAAACATAAACAAGCAATCAACGATAAATTAAGCAATCGAGATAAATAAACCAAACATTAAGATCTTCATAATAATGGCTAATACCCGAAGGTATTAGTCTTCAATCGTCATAATAAATACAAAAGTAATAATCTAGCCAAGGTAAACTAACCGAGTTAACGAATGATACCAAAAACTGACCGATTATGAAAGTACAAGATATTACACGTTGTCTCTTATGGAATTGATTACGTTGCTCGACCTCTTCTGCTCTTTTTCTCCTCTGAAAATCAACTTTTATGGTTTAGGTATCGAGAATATGATTTAACACACTTAAAACTCGTTTTTAAGTTTTCTATTTATAAAGTCTGGAAAAAGGTCGATACGGCGTATCGAAAGTCTTCGATATGGCGTATTAGGGTTTCTTGGAGTATGGACCATGTTTGATATCTTCCAGAATCTTCACATTCTATATTATGAATATGGCTTATTGCCTTCTTCTGGATACGGCGTATTGATCTTGTTTCCTTCATGGTCTTTAGTGAACTGCAGGCATAGATACGTCGTATCCTTCTTTGATGGATATAGCGTATTGGTTGTCAGAACAGTAATCTTCAAATGTTTTCGTTTAAGCTCCAGAATGCGTGCCTTTATGCTAACTTTCACCAAGTACTCCATAATTACTGCAATTCTCAAATACAAACGATTAAGTAACAATTCTTTTCAATAATTATACAAAATAGGTTAGTTACATGAGATAAATGAGGCTATAAAAGTGACGTTATTTGATGTCATAAGGTATACAGTTAAATATGTGTAAACTACAATTTAATATGAGATGTTCATAAGACACTAATAACATATCACATTCTTACATTCTTCCACTTGACATGGTATTCTTACATGGTACAACGTAAGGCTAGCAAAATAAATCTTATTAACTGTTAACATCATAATCATAAGTATCTCAACCCAGCAAATCACATAATATGGATTATGATGATTATACACAATATTGGTCGTATACTCCATTCCATATATCAAGACATTGAGCTCATCCTGACATATTCATAAGTTATATATAAATAACATACAATCCATATATGTGTTATGATAATACATATAAATTTATTACTCAAACACAAATGCATGCATAATAACATAATTAATAAGAAATAAGATCAAAAAAAATTTATTGAGCTCAAGAATGTTAGAATATCATAATTAGTTATCAATGCAACGAAGACTCAATTTAGGAACATGTTGTGTAAATGTCTTTAGTGGTAAACCCTTGGTAAGAGGATCCATAATCATTTAATCTGTACTAATATGTTCTAGATAAATTATTTGTTTTTAAATATCCTCTTTCACGATAAAGAACTTTATATCCATATGTTTTGCAGCTTTAGAGTACTTATCGTTCTTAAAGAGGGAAATTGTCATGGTATTATCAATGTAAATTTTTAGCGGCTTGATTATAGTATCGACAATCGTAAACCCTGAAATAAAGTTCTGATTACATAATGAATGAATAATTACCTCATGAAAACTACAAATTCTTCCTTCCACGATGGATGGTACAATGAAAGATTGTTTAGAATTTTTTTTCCAAGAAATGACCGCTTAAGCCAATTGAAACATAAAGCCAAATGTTGACTTTCCATTATCCACACCCCTAGCTTAATCAAAATCACTATATCCAACTATTTATAAGTGATTAGACCTTTGCTGAATACTAGGGTTACTTTGATATCTATTGAGTATCCAATTGCAAAACAGAAGTTGGATCTAGTGCAAGTTTGTATATACATTAAGCTGCCCACAACTAAGCATAGGGAATGGTTTATCTTTCCTTTCATTCCACGTCATTCTTTGGACATTGTTTAGGACTAAATTTGTCTCCCTTTTGAATTGGGACTATACCCATTCGAGTACTTGCTTATATTGAATATCCCAAAAAACAATTATTGATGTAGGCTTTATGAGACAATCCTGATTAGCCTTGATATGTCACGGAATTTTAAATTCGAGTCACCTACGATGCCTCACTCATATTTTCCATTTTATAACACCAGCTAAACTCCAAAGTTAAGTTGTACCATCGATGGCAACCACCAAACCTGTTGGGCCAATTCAGTGCCTCATGATCTTTCACTTAGGATTTGAATACAAAATAACCTAAGTGTTAATAACCTTTAACATTTTAAGGTCATTGAGTGAACAGTCACTCAGTGAGTTACCTTCAAGATGCTTAACCTGAGTCTACAAGAAAGACTCTAGCATTCAGTAAGGAGGTTCTCATTGAATAAAGCTTGAGCCAAAGAAGAAGGTGATGGGTTCAGTAAGTTGTGGCAATAGACTAACTGAAATCCATACGATCTCCAATAACTAAAAGACCCTGAAGACGAAACACTAAAGAATAAACGGGAGAGTTTGAAATAGATAAGTCCAAGCTCTTATCTGTCTGAAGTCAAACCATCCTGAATAGGGTATAAAGACAAGGTCAGTGTCAGTACTGGCCTTAGAAAGTGTGTTTGTCCCATACTTAGATTAGAATTGTAATAGAGGTAAAGGTGTACAATATGTACTAGCCTATCAACATTGGGACACACACTTATCACCCATGTGGGTATGACCCTACCGAAGTAGTATAAACAGAAAACTTCTTGTAAAGGAGTAGGTTAAGTTTGTGCATTCAAAGTTGTATCTTTCACAAACACCTACTCTTCCAATATCTACTAAGTCCTTGAGTAAGCTCAGTTGGTTAGCATAGTAGTCAGCTTTGCATAACACTTTAGGTTTATGCAAAGTTGTTAGTGAGGAGATCATACACACACACATACATTGTCATTCAATCCCCATTGTAGTTTCGCATGCATTGGGGTATAACTCTTAATAAAAAGAGTTAAACGTTGAAAAGTTATTCTTGTGTCTTTTACTTATTGTTTATCTTTACTTACACAAAACCTTTTCAATGAACTTAATATGTTACTTTACTTTCATGTCATGAGTTAGTAAAGCTTAACTTTTTAGTTAATATTCACCAACTAAGAAGGAACAAAAAGTGGTATCAGAGCAGAAAGTTTATAAAACTTTTAACACTTAAATCTGCTCAAAGTTTTTAAAACCTAGATCCTAAAATGGCTGCTGAAAGTATTGTACCCTAACTAGTTGACAAAAAGGTAGGTAGCTATGCTGCTATAGCTCCCAAACTAGAGCCAAGAAAATTTAGTAAGTGGAAAAAGTGTATGCTTTGCTACTTAGCGAGAATGGAACCTTACTACATAAAATGTATTAAGGATGGTCTATTTCAGCCAAAAACTACAGAAGGTGATATAAAGCCTGAGATTTAATGGACCTTAAATGAGAGGAGGGTGGTCGTTCAAGACCAACGCCTTAAAAGCATCATTATGTCATGTCTACCAGATGACATAATGGAGTCAGTCATTAGCTGTGATACAACTAAAGCTACATGGACTAACTTGGTTCACAGCTTTGAAGGTCCCTCAAATACCAAGGAAAACAGGATCATAGATCTGAAACTTGAATATCAAACTTTCAGGGCTAAACCCTCTTAAAGTCTCTCACAAACGTATACCCGTTATAAGACTCTGCTCAATGAGCTCACCAATGATGGTGTAAATCTCTCTAAACACGAAATCAATGTTGGTTTTGTGAACAGTCTCCTTCAGAATTGGTATTCCTTCTCTCAAGGACTGAGAAATGCCAATCATACTCAGACCCTTGACCTTGCTGATATCTATGAAAGGTTTGTCTATGAGGACAACCTTATCCAAAGAAGGTATTCATACAACAAAAAGGCCCTCATTACTACTCCCTCAACTACTCCTATTTCTATTGCTTTCTTCTCTAATAATGTTATACAGGATTTCCAAGAAAATTATGATGATAAGGTAGATGAAAGAACTAGTGAGGAGTATCTTAGAGATCTTGATGTTAAGTTTCATGAGAGAGCCTTTTTGGCAAACTCAAAATGTTTTATAAAAAGAAAAAATAATTTTTCAAATCAAAAGGCAAATGAAAACACTGATTGTTACAAATGTGGAAAATTTCTAAAACGTCTAAACCTTCTTACAAATCACAAGTGTCAAACTTCTCTTCAGTGTCAAAAGGTTTTCAACCCAAGTTTACACCAAAACTTATTCATTCTTCTCAACAAACTCAAAATAGTCAACCTGAACCAAAAATTCAAAAGGACTACAATACTGAGTACAAGAAGATGAAAGACAAACGTGCACTCCTTGAAGCTAGTCCATCTACTTCTCAGAATCCTAAGACCTCTCAATCAAAGAACAAAGGCCTAGTTGGCGAAACCTTTGATTGGGATAAGGAAGAAGTCTCAGATGATGAAGAAATGACACAGGTCAAGGTACTGATGGCTCTAGCTAATGATGAGCTCACTGTGGGAAAGAATCATGCTCGCAATGGTAAATGGATCGACATCACCATGAGAAACATAAATATTCTTCTTTCTATGGATGAGGATGTTGATTGGCAAAATTACCTTTAGTACATTAATGTTGATCTTAAGTATGTTAAAGAGCAAAGATTAAACTTATTATCAAAATATAACAAAATTGTTTTTGAATTAAATAAGTGTAGAGATGATTTACTAGTTTTAAAGCAAGCTAAGCTTAAAGCTGTCACTTTTCAAATTCAAAACACTGAAGTCACTAAGTTAAATCATGATCTTCAAGAACAACTTAAAGAAGAAAGAAAGATCAATGAAAAATGGCTAACTCGCACAAAAAAGGTTACTCAATGCATCATGAGCAAATCCTAAACCAAAAAAAGAAGATTCTTAGGGGAGAATTGCTCACTGAGCTTTCATCCATAAAGGATGTCAATGAAAACCTTTTCATTCCTGCCTCTATGGGTTATGACCATGAAATGGTCCCAAAATTCAAAGACTGAGTTAAAAGACACAACCCTGACAGTAAACTTCTAAACTTTATTACTAGAAGAATTCTAGTCCTTGAAAGTCAAGCTGTTAATGAGTATCTGAAACCCACTAAGGTATTAAGTGACCCCGAATCATCTAAAGATTCTGAATCAGAATCTCTCACCCTATTACCTCCCTTGAAAAATCTTCAAGAAGCTTCTCCAAGCTTTGAGGTAATGTCATTGACCTATCAACCTCACTCTCTAAAAGGTGAGAAACCAGGCTTAGGTATCATGAAACATACAAAGCCTGAAACATAAGAATCTTCAAGCAAGAGTGTTTTAGGACCTGTCACTATTAATGATACTAAGCCTGTCACTCCTTCAGTTCCTACTGAAGTCAAAAACACTGAACAAGAATCAAAAATCAATGAACTGACTAAAGTTGTTCAGATGTTAATGGATGAGAAAATTAACTCTAAGTCTCATAAACAAAAACCTGAGTCATCTAACTTAAGAAGTTCATCCAAAGTAAGTAAAGATGTTAAGTCCAAAAGTGAAAACACTGAATCATCCAAATCAGGTAGACCTAAACCTCTTTAAAAACCTATGCTAAAGTGTGAATTATGTCACTATACCAATCACTCAACTGATGATTGTTATAGAATTCTCTACTGCATGAGGTGCAAGAAAGAGGATTACAGGACCTCAGATCATGACATGTATACTGCTTCACTAAAAAGAAGTGAAAACTACAAGGCACATCCTTATCAGTATGCATCTCCTTCCAAACAGATCCTAAAAGCAAAGGCAAAGCCTTTCCCACTATGCACACACTGTGGTTTCAATGATCATAGACCTGATGATTGTAGAAACTACCCTGAATGTGAAATTTGTGGAAGTTATGATCACTTTACCTTAGGACATAATCGTGTCATTCTTGTTAGAGGAGGAGCACTAGCTGAGTCTTCTCAGCCTAGTGAGTCCTCAATCGGTGTGAGGTGTAACACATGTGGAAGCACTATACACTCCACCAATGACCATAATGATTTTGATCACTTTAAATGTGGTGAGAAAATGCAGGCCTTAAAAGCCAGAGAGCCCACTAAAAGTGGGTTCACAAGAGAAACTAATCCAAGTTTAATATTTGAGCAGCGATACATTAGGGATCCCATCTGGTACCTGGATAGTGGATGCTCAAGGAGTATGATTGGTGTCAAGAGTTATTTGCACAAATATGTAGAGCAACCAGGTCCTAAGGTAGTGTTTAGTGATAATTCATCTTATATTACTAAGGGATATGGTTCAATAAACTGTGGTGGTATAATTTTCTCTAAAGTAGCTTTTGTAAATGGTCTTAAGTATAATCTAATTAGCATTACTAAACTCTGTGATGCTAAATATATTATTCAGTTTGATGATAAGCAAAGAACAATCTTTATTTGCTAACAAAGAAATTATGCTGATAGCTCCAAGAAGAAATGATGTATATGTCCTTGACATGTCATCACTGACTCTAAATGGAGCCTGCTTCTTGCTAAAGCCTCAGAAAGTGTAAACTAGCTTTGGCATAAAGGCTATCACATCTAAATTTCAAGAACATTAATAAACTTGCAAAACAAAACAAAGTTCTTGGTCTTCCTTCACTAGTTTATTTCAAAGATAAACCTTGCTCAGGAAGTGAAAAAGGGAAGCATCATAGAGCTTCATTCAAAACTAAACAAAACTTCTCTATCAGGAAGTGTTTGCATCTTCTTCATATGGATCTCTTTGGACCAGTCAGTCTAATGTCCATAAATTATGAGAAGTATATCCTAATCATTGTTGATGAGTACTCAAGGTACACATGGGTTTACTTTCTCAGGAAGAAGAGTCAAGCACCTGAAATGTTTATGTCTTTTATCAGGATGGTGGAAAACCAAAATGATGTAAAAGTTAAACAAATCAGAATTGATAATGGGACAGAGTTTAGAAACCATGGGCTTGAGAGTTTTTGTGATAAGAAAATAATTTCTCAGAACTTCTCTTCTCCCTATACACCTGAACAAGATGGTGTAGCTGAAAGGAAGAATAGAACTCTCATTGAGGCTGCTAGAACAATGCTGAATGGATCAGTACTCTCTAAGCATTTCTGGACTAAAGTAGTTAGAATAGCCTGCTACACGCAAAACATATCAATTATTATCAAAAGACATGATAAGACTCCTTATGAGATATTCATAGAAAGAATTCTTGATATCAGCTATTTTCATGTGTTTGGATGTCTTGTGTTTATTCATAATCACAAGGATCATCTAGGAAACTTTGATGCTAAGGCTGATGATGGCTATTTCTTATGATACTTTTTTGTCTTAAAAGCTTTCAGAGTCTTTAACACAAGAAGAAAACAAGTTGAGGAGACTTATCATGTTACATTTGAAGAGAGTATGGAAGCCACCAGGTTTACCAATACATCATTAGATGAGATAGGAATTAATGATTCCTCTAGATATCATCTTGATAAATTTATTCATGAGGATGACCCATCTAGACAATATCAAGCAAATTCTGATATCTCATACTATGTCATTCATCATGGTTGTTCACTCACTGAACTTACCCAAGAAAAACATGTTCCTAAAGTGATTGCTCCAAACGAGCCTGATATACCTCACACTAAGGATGTTAAAGGTCTTCCTGACCTAATCAAAGCTAAAGAAACTCATGAACAAAATGTTCAGGATGAACAAATTATCACCTAAACCACTGAAGGTCCATCAGGGAATAATACTAAAGTCTTAGTGTCTATCATTGAATCTTTAGTCCTTGATGTCCCTCAGTCTCAAATATCCAATCAAGCCTCTATAAGTTCTCATCTTGTTCCTCAGGATAGATGGTCAAAAGACCAACACATTGAACTTGTGAATATCATTGGTGATCCTGGTAAAGGCCTGCTTACAAGAAGCATGGCTACTAAGCTTATAGCTGCCTCAACTAGTGAATGTGTATTTGCTGACTTTCTCTTTGAGATAGAACCTAAAAAGGTGTCTGAGGCACCGAAGCACCCAGGATAGGTTGATGCTATGCAAGAAGAACTGAATCAGTTCTATAGAAACAAAGTATGGACTCTTGTTCCACTCCCTTATGAAAAAATAACCATAGGCTCCAAATGGGTATTTAGGAACGAGAAAGATGAGCATGGTATAACCACAAAAAACAAAGCAAGACTGGTTGCACAAAGTTATAGTCAGGAAGAAGGAATTAACTATGATGAAACCTTTGCACCAGTGGCAAGGATGGAAGCCATCAGGATATTCCTTGCCTTTGCTACATACATGAACTTCATAGTTTTCTAAATGGATGTCAAAAGTACCTTTCTAAATGGTAAACTAAAAGAAGAAGTCTATGTTAAATAGCCTCTAGGCTTTGAAAGTAGTGAGTTCCCTGACTATGTTTTCATGCTTGATAAAGCCCTTTATCGACTGAAACAAGCTCCCAAGGCATGTATGAGACTCTATGTACTTTCCTTATTCAAAATAAGTTTGCCAGGGGAAGAATAGATAACACATTGTTTATCTATAAATCAAATAGAGATGTTCTCCTTGTTTAAGTGCATGTAAATGGCATCATATTTGGCTCAACAAGTTATAAACTTTCTAAACAGTTTGAGAAACTGATCACAAAGAAATTTGAAATGAGTATGATGGGAGAACTCGCCTACTTTCTTGGACTGCAAATCAAGCATGATGACAAAGGAATCTCTATTTGTCAAGAATAGTACACTAGGAACTTACTCAAGAAATATGAAATTTCTGATAGTTCCTTAGTAAAAACACCCATGGTTCCTCCAAACAACTTAGAACCTGATCTTGCTGGCAAGCCAGTCAATGAGACCTCATATACGGGAATGATTGGGTCACTGATATACCTAACTGCAAAAAGGCCTGATATCCAATTCTCTACAATCTTATGTGCAAGATGAGTCCAATCCAAAGGAATCACATCTAATTGCTGTGAAAAGAATCCTCAAGTACCTGAAAGGTACTCCAACCCTTGGTCTGTACTATCCAAAGTCTTTATGCTTTGATCTAAAAGGATACTCAAACTCAGACTATGCTGATTGTAATATAGATAGAAAAAGCACCTTAGGTGCTTGCCAAATACTTGGTGGAAAAGTGGTTTGTTAGAGTGCTAAGAAATAGCAGTTAGTGGCTATGTCCTCAGCTGAGGCTGAATATCTTGTTGCTGCTGGGTGTTGTGCAAGTATCCTATGGATGAAAAGTCAACTCAGTGACTATGAAATCTATTACAAGATGGTACCCATATTTTGTGACAACACCAGTTCCATTGCTATATCCAACAACCCAGTCCTTCACTCAAGAACCAAGCATATTGATATAAGGTATCATTTCATCAAGGGTCATATCCTTAAGGGAGGAATTGAATTACACTTCATCCCCACTGAATATCAGCTAGATGATATATTCACTAAACCTATGGATGAACCTAATTTCATAAGACTGAAAGCAGAGTTAGGCATGCTAAATATTGATAGCCTCCCTGATCAAACGTGTTTAGTATGGTGTATATTCTTCTCTCCCTGATACCTT
>BQNB010159149.1:0-14944 GCA_026074375.1 Tanacetum coccineum | reverse complement strand
TGCTTCTACGATTAAGAGTTTGCTTACGAATAAGGATAAGTTGTTTGAATTAGCTAAGATGTCATTGAATGAGAATTGTTTGGCGATGCTCCTAAAAAAGCTTCCCGAAAAGCTTGGAGATCCCGGCAAGTTTCTTATACCATATGATTTTCTGGGAATGGATGTATGTCACGCCTTGGCCAATCTTGGTGCTAGCATAAATCTTATGCCTCTTTCCATATGGAAAAATTTTTCCCTACCCGAACTCACCCCCACTCGGATGACTATAGAATTAGCGGATCGATCTATTACTCGTCCTAAAGGAGTCATCGAAGACGTCTTCGTCAAAGTGAGGAAGTTTCACTTTCCTACCGACTTTGTTGTTGTTGATTTTGAAGCCGATCCTCGGGTTCCTCTCATTCTTGGGAGATCCTTTTTGAGGACCGACCGTGCTTTAATCGATGTTTATGGTGAAGAAATAACCCTTCAGGTTAATAACGAAGCCGTAACTTTTAATATCAATCAAACTACGAGATACTCCTCTACATATGATGATATGTCGGTAAACCGAATTGACGTCATTGACATTGCTTGTGAAGAGTATATTCAAGAAGTGCTTGTTTTTTCTAATAAATCTATGGGTGACAGTCCCTTCCCGACTTTTGAGCCCATTATTTCTGGCTCTTCTCCTTCTCTCACTCTATTCGAGGGAAGTGACTTCATTTTGGAAGAGATCGAGGCTTATCTCAAAGATGATTCAATTTCACCAGAAATTGATCATGTCGATCTTGATCCGGAGGGAGATATTTGCTTGATTGAAAATTTGTCGTTTCAACTCCCTCCGATGGACATAAAGCAAGTAGAAGTGACTAAGGTAAAATCTTCAATTGAAGAGCCTCCAGAATTAGAATTAAAAGATTTACCATCTCATTTAGAATATGCTTACTTAGAGGGAACCAATAAGTTACCTGATATGTGAGAAATCACATATTCGTTTGATATCAAAAAATGACCATAAAAAAGATGAAATAATGCAAATTATGCTTGTATATTATGTATTTTGTCTTTTGTGATGTGTAGGTGCGGATATTTCAAATATCACAGGAAGAAGGCCAAAAACCGAACAAAAATGAACACGAGACGGAATAAGTACAAAAGAGCCGGGTGTTTATCAAGCTTGAGTCAACTTAAGTCAACCATGGTCAACCTTGGTCAACTCATGT
This sequence comes from Tanacetum coccineum, assembly GCA_026074375.1. Classification (NCBI taxonomy): domain Eukaryota; kingdom Viridiplantae; phylum Streptophyta; class Magnoliopsida; order Asterales; family Asteraceae; genus Tanacetum; species Tanacetum coccineum. The sequence goes on along the minus strand of BQNB010159149.1, from coordinate 13,742 downwards.
AAAGACAAACCCTTAAAATTACCAAAAGGTCTTTGAATGTTAAACGATTTTCACCAAAATTCCCAAATCCAATTACATCGTTAGTCCTTCGTTAAGTCCTTTGTTAGTCCTTAATACTAAATAGACTAACGGTCGTTAAGTATTAAAAGCCCAAATTCAATTATAAAAAAAACCACGAAGGCCCAAGTTATAAACCATGGCCCAACTTCCCTTTTAATAAACCCAAGTCAACATAACACGCCAAAATCAAAAGAAAACCAGAGCGTGATAATCACTCGACCTACGTGGCTCAAAGATTCTAGTGCTAAGCTCCAACTCAGCAAGCAAAGACGTCATCCAAGCCAATGATTGGCTGAGCTGACACCATCTGACAACAAGGAATGACACGTATACACCAAAGAAACACAACAATTAAGGGATTTTACACTCAAATTAGTTCAAAAGAAACACAAGGCTTCCAAGAAGGTGGGATTGCTAAGCTGGTAATCCGTGTGACTTATCTCAATCTAAGGGCTACACTTAAAGGAGTAATGATTAGTTAGAGATCAATGAACAAGATTGAAGATGCTTTTGGAATCTTGAGGAGAGTCTAACCACCTCAAAGGCTCCCAAATCCAGCTATAAATACCACCTTACATTCACTTAGAAGAGATCTAGTTTTTTCTTTCCTTTTTTAGTTTTTGTTAGCATAATTTAGCTTTTAAAATTCAGCAATGTTTAGCTTATAGCTTATTGTACCCTTTCTTTTTCCAAACGTATTGTAACTTTTAAGTAATCAATAAAAGTTTAGTTTTAATTTCAAATCTTTTGTTCATTTTTTTTAAAATTTGTAAAATCCAAATGAAACTGTTTCATAAGCTCAATTGTTCATAAGCTGTTTAAGTTCTTAAAAAACTTGAATACTCCTTAGAATTGGATGGCTGCTATGAGTATTCAAGTTTGGTATTAGTTCCTGATGGTCAGGAGTTAGGACTAGATTAGGCTAAGTGTGAAAGTGATCTAGCTTAAAGCTATAAGCTTAAGCTGCTCATATAAGCTCTAATTTGAGCAATTACCTCTGTTTAGCTGAGGTAAAGGTACTCAATCTCATTTCCTTTTTCTATTAATCTGCTGTCATTAAATATTTTAATGAATCTGTTTATCTTATGCTTTAATATCTGCTTAGTATGCTTATTATTGTTTAAAGTAGCTTATTACTACTTAATATAGTTGTTTAATGCTTATTTAGTTTAATTGTTAGTTTAAATATTAGTTTACAAGTATTTGTTAAAATATAGTTAAAAATCCAAAAATTTTAGCATTAGTCAATAGCTTATTGTTTTTGCTTATTTGATTGTTGAAATATGCTTAATAGGTCTTTGATAAGCTGTCTACTATCTGGTATTGCTATTTTTTGCCTTAACTCTTAGTTTTATAAGCTAAATTTGGATTTAAGCAATTTAAAAGGGTGTTTGGTTTAAGACAGCACTAACTCAAGTTAGTGTTGTCAAAGGCTATTTGGTTCTTAAAATTAAATTTAAATTTCATATTTAGGTTTATAGGGTTTGGATTTAAGTTTTTTATTAGGTAAAATCAAGTTTTAATAGGTTTTTGAGTTGGTTACTTGTATCTGAGGTCAATACCTCAGATTCATAAGCATCTTTGTGTAATTTTGCTTTCTACTGGTTTTGTTAATCAATTTGCCTTTGATTTGGTGTTTAAAAGGTGTAGAAACTAGGTCCTTAAGCCTGCATTGTTTGTTTTGAGATTTGATTATAAAAAGTGGTCAAGTGCATCAGTAGACATAAACAGCCTTAAGGCCAACTTTAAGCCAAAAATTAAGCTAGTTAGAATTAGAGTTAGCTTTTGAAAATTAGTGCACAACTAGTTCATAGGCTAATCTAGATAAGCTAGGGCTCATTTTGGTTTTTAAAGCTTATTTAGTCATCTGTTTTTAAGTCTGCATTTTAGACTTTGTCTTTTCATAAATTTTGCAAAAACCAAAAATAGAGTAAACTGCATAAGTAGCTTTTTCAATTAGTCTTTTCATTGCTTAATTGATTTTCAAAATACTTTTCAAGTGTTGATTTAGATAGTTCATAGGATAAGCTTTAAGTTGGTGTAAGTCATTAAGCCATAAGGTTCCATCTTCTTGCTTAAAATTAAGCTCAAAGTTGCCTTATTAGACTGTTTGGTTAGCTGTTTTAACCCAAATAGCTTATTTGTTTCTTTTAGCTTATGGCTTATTGTTTTTGCCTTATTCTTGCTCAGAATTGCTTATTAGGCTTGTATTAAGCTGTTTGTAGCTTAATTAGCTCAGGCTTGAGTTTAATCTAGTTGATAAGTTTCTAAAGTTAGGGATCAAAGCTTAAAAGTGTTAAGTCATATCTGTCATGATGTTAAGCTGTTTTCTAGCTTATTTGTGATATTGAAAAAAGCTGTCTTCACAAAAATTGCTTATTATAAACTGTTTTACAACTTTGTTCAAAAAAGTTTTTCAAAATAAAAAAAAGGGGAAATTAGGGAAGTCTTGGGTGAGCAAGGCTCGAACCCAAGACCTCTACCCAACCTCTACCCTTTTTAAACACTCACTCCACAACCACTGCGCCCTTGGGACTTTTACTTCCAAGGGTGCACAAACAATCCTTTTACCACCTTTTTGGCCCTATTTTTTCATAAGCACTTCGACTGCTTAACTTAGCTTTTCTGGCTTATCTAGTTAAGCTACTTTAAAGCCTTGATTTTTCCTACAAATTTTTTATCATCAGCTACTTTTAGTAATTTTCTAGGATTTTTATTTCAAACTTTTGTATTTTTCATGCATTTAATTAGTTTATAAACTTTAAAAAAATCATTAAAAAATAAATAATAATCAAAAAAATAAAATTCTTTTTTTGAAAATTTTCTTTTATTATTTAGGAGGTTTAGGAATTAAATTTTCATTTGTAGGACTTAAATTTGACATACTTGCTTATTTGTCGCGTTTTCTTTAATACCCGTTAACGTCTTTTTTAGTTTAATTGCTTAATTGCTTAGTCATTTACTTTCCTTGCATGCTTTACGTGTCTTTATGTGTAGAATTAAAAAAACAAATCAAACCTTTGAAATATTCAAATTCGCGATCACAAATTGAACCGATTTTCTATTCACACTTCGCCGAGGAAAAACGACCCGGGAGTTTTAGAAATTGCTTTGGTTAAAAGCAATTCTCTTTAAAACTTTTGGAATACGTATACTACTATACTATAATTGATTTCGCCTCTTAATTACACATACTTGTTTGTGTGTGTGGTTTGGGACTGGATCATTACCCGTGATTATTGCAAAAGGTTTAAAAGATGATGAAAAAGAAGCCCTCTTAAAGGTGCTTAAATCACATAAACGGGTCATTGCTTAGAAAATCACCGACATCAAGGGTATTGATCCTCGGTTTTGCACTTACAAAATCTTGATGGAGGAAGATTATAAACCCGCGGTACAAATTTAAAGACGGGTTAACTAAAAAATTCATGAGGTAATCAAAAAGGAAGTTATCAAACTCCTTGATGCCAGAATGATTTACCCGATCTCTGATAGACTGTGGGTAAGCCCCGTTCATTGTGTACCCAAGAAGGGTGGTATGACCATAGTTGCTAATGAAGATAATGAATTGATTCCAATACGATTAGTTACCAGGTGGAGAGTTTGTATTGACTACAGGAAATTAAATGAAGCTACTCGTAAAGATCATTTTCCGTTGCCATTTATGGACCAAATGTTAGAAAGATTAGCCGGAAATGAGTTTTATTGTTTTCTAGATGGATTTTCGGGATACTTTCAAATCCCAATTGTTGATACAAAAGATGGACGATCCTTGATTAGGCCCGAATTAGGTGTAATACGGATCTGTTAGGCTCCGGTTCCTGTATCAATTAGTAATGCTCCTAGTTACTTTCCAAAGGTGTATTTGGCCATTTTCAATGATATGATCCGTAAAGGACTATGGAAGTTTTTTCATGGATGATTTCTTGGTATTTGGGGATAGTTTTGCTTCTTCCCTCTCTAATTTAGACAAGATGCTAAAAAGGTGTGAAGACACGAATTTAGTTCTAAATTGGGAGAAGTGCCATTTTATGTGTAAAGAAGGAATTATGTTAGGACATAAAATATCAAAGTCGAGATAGATGTCGTCAAGTAACGTTGATGTTATCGCCTAAGCTACCTCATCCGACCACCGTAAAAGGTGTTAGGAGTTTCTTAGGTCATGCCGGTTTCTACCGACAATTTATCCAAGACTTTTCTAAAATTGCGAGACCTATGACTCACCTTCTTGAGAAAGATGCACCGTTTGTATTTTCTCACGATTGTATTGATGCTTTTGAGACTCTTAAAAAGAAGCTTACCGAAGCTCCGATCTTAGTTGTCCCCGATTGGAACATACCTTTCAGAACTTATGTGTTGTATAGTGATTTTTCGATTCGGTGCGATTTTGGGACAACGTAAGAACAAAGCATTTCAGCCTATTACTTTATGCTAGTAAGACATTGACCGAAGCTTCAAATTCATTACACTTGACGGAAACAAAGAAATTGCTTGTCGTAGTTTATGCTTTTGAAAAATTTCGGCCATATCTTGTCTTATCCAAAAGTATAGTGTATACGAATCACTCGGCTCTTAAATACCTTCTTAGTAAACAAGATGCTAAGCTGAGATTGCTCCGGTGGGTTCTCCTCCTACAAGAATTTGATATCATCATCCATGATAAAAAAGGACAGAGAATTCGATACGGCCCGATTTCATTTATTTGATTGTGAATCCTCATAAGGATATGTTAGAAAATAAAGACATAAATGAAAATTTTTCTTTAGAAACTCTTGGAGTTATATCTAGAAACTCTTGGAGTTATATCTAGTGGAAGTACCCCATGGTTTGCCGACATTGCAAATTTCTATGCGAGGAATTTTATTGTGAAAGGGATGTCGTCCCAACAAAAGAAGAAATTCTTTAAGGACGTTAAACATTACTTTTGGGACGATCCCTACTTATTTCGGATGTGTGTGGATCAAATCATTCGACGGTGTGTGCATGGCCAAGAAGCTTTTGATATCCTCAAAGCTTGTCTTGAAAGGGACCACGGTGGCCATCATGGTGTCAGTTCACACACTAAGAAGTCGTGAGGAAGAGTAGCTTCACGACTCTGAGATTAAAAACCACATTTTCAATGTTGGTGATCGAGTTTTACTCTTCAATTCTCGTCTAAAGATATTCTCGGGAAAGCTTAAAACCTGTTGGTTGGGACCTTTCACCATCACCTAAGTTTTTCCATATGGAACCGTCGAGTTATCTCAACCCGATGGTCTAAACTTTAAGGTGAATGGTCATCGTGTGAAGCATTACTTTGGAGGAGACATACCATCGAAGGTAGTCCCGGATCTCCAAACCATCCCCATGGACAACTAAATGCGGGGATCGAGTCAAGCTATGTGACTCGGTTACCAAAAACAAAGCGCTTCGTGGGAGGCACCCCATGCTTATCCTTTTTCTTTCTTATTTCTAATGTGATGTGAGGAGGCTTGTACTCTTCCAATTCTTGTTGTTTGTGCTTGTGATTGTTTGTAGGATTGACCCAAAATTTTTGAAGACTCTCGTGTTCGGTGTTTTGTCCCGGTCACTCAAGCTTCCTAGCCTTTGCTTGCCAATAGTTTAGGGAAATCCGATATCCTAGATTATTATCGACTAACATCTATCTTTTAGCATACTTAAAAATGAATTAAGTTTTTGTGTACTTTTCCATGCTCGGATTATGCATTCGACTCTTTGAGTTCTAGTTTGGGTTTTGAGCCTTAGACTAGGAAACATGAGGACAATGTTTAGTTTTAGTATGGGGTGGTATATCTTACGAAATTGATCTTCCTACTTTTGCTCCGTAGTCTCACGTACCTCGTTTTCATACAAAATTTAAAATTTTATATATGAAAAAAAAATTTAAAAGGCAATAAAAAAAAATGTTTCTGACACGAATGTTTAGGCTTTCCGTTGGTGAGAACAAATAAAATTTTGACCTGACGTATTTATTTCTTCGCTTCTCCTTAACTTTAAATAAATTAAAATTTACTAATCTTTTATACAAGGAGCTATAAAAAGCAAGTCTAGCTTGAAAAACTCAAGATTTTGCAAGTTCTCATAATTGATTTTAAATAAGCAAAGATCGATTTATTTGGCTAAGTATTCACTAATTCCTTTATTATGAATTTTAAATTGTGAAGAACAAGAGATGATAGAGTAGAATATAAGTTTAGATGCTAAACGTGGAATAGTTGGATTTCTTTAAAGCTCATAAGTGTTAATTATGGCTTTTTCTCCCATTAGCTTGTTTCACCTTTATATATAATTGTTTAATAAATAGAGTTGTGCGGTTTTTTTGGTTAATAATTAGTTCATGGCGGTTTTTCTTTAGTTCCTGTGTGATCAAGATAAGTATACATCAGGAATACTTAATTTGGCATACTATATGTATCACATTAATAATTATTTTGCTTATCCCTTAAAGAGCCTTAGGGGTATTGGGGTAAGTAAAATTAATAAGTGAAATTATAGCTTTATTCATTCCTTAAAGAGCCTAAGGGTATATGGAATAGATATTGTTGCTTAATTTTTGTCTTGTTTGTACCTTAAACAGCCTTAGGGTATATGGTGCAAATGAGATTGTTCCATTTATGTCTTAAAGAGCCTTAGGGTATATGACATGATTGGAACCTAAGTAGCCTAATAAAAGCCAAATTTAGGTTACCTCGACGTGGACTTCATTCTTAATGACATTTGATCTTTTGAAAAGGGATAGGAGCTAATTATTGCGTTTTAACCGTTACACTTTATTTTTGGAATTAATAAGTATCGAAATAAAGTCTTAAAGAGCCTTCGGGTATATAACTTAAATAAAATCTTGAGATACAAAATTAGGAATAAGGGAGGAGAAGTAATACACAATTAGCTTTATGAGTAGTGTTAGCATCATAACTTGTATTTTACAATGATCTTGTTTTTAAGCTTGGCTTGGAGAAGTGAAAGTCGGGGACGATAAATTTATCCATTTGGACACTTTTTGTGCTTTTTGTTCCGTGTCCTAGAAGTTGTCACTTGATAATGAAAAGCTATACATTATGTGTATTACTAAATAAGTTGTTGTTGGTAATTTTTTACGGGGGGGGGAAAAACATAAAAATGGAAAAATATTGAAAAATGGGAAAACAAGGTGTTTTAAAACTTGTGATTTCTTAACTCTCCCCACAAAAGACTTTGCTACTTTTCAAAGGATTAGTTTGGGAAGGTTTTGGAGTATTTGGTTTTAGAGCATATAACATTGCGTGAGGACACGACAATCACTTAGTTTGGGGAATTTTGATATGTGAGAAATCACATATCCATTTTATATAAAAAAAATGACCCTAAAAAGATGAAATAATGCAAATTATGCTTGTGTAATATGTATTTTGTCTTTTGTGATGTGTAGGTGCGAATATTTCAATTATCACATGAAGAAGGCCAAAATGGGACAAAAACAAACACGAGAATGAAAGAGCGTGAAAAGCCGAGGCCAAAGGTGTGCATTTATCAAGGAAAAATCCAAGACAAGCCCGTAAACCCTAAAATTCCCAAAACCGTCAAAATAAAAAACACCGTTAGTCCTTAAAACATCAAAAGGACTAACGGTCGTTAATTTTTACACTACAAACCAAAAGATTGATTAACACTTAACAACCGTTAAGTGTTATTTAACACTTCCACAAAACCCAAAACCCTTACTGGCCCATAAACTTTTCCCGAGCCCAATTTCTTTTTCATATAAAGATAACCCAAGTCAACCCTTTTTAAAACTCAGTCAAAACAAACAGAGAAAAGAAGGGCGAGAATAGTTTTACTGTTCACCCTTCTTCCCCAACTTTACCCTGCACCTAATTACCCTCTTTAAATGAAAGTTAACCCTTCTAAAAGAACGATGACGCACGCAAAAACGCCTTTAGGAGCCACGACGTGCAATATGATACTCTTTCAAGACTTATCAAAATATCATACTCGTTGTCTCTTGAAAACCAAATTATGCTTCCGCTACCTTTTACTTATGCTTCCGCAAATATTTAATTTCTTTTAAATATTGTAAAACTTATCTATTTTGACTAATGCAACGAGTTATGATTTTCAAAACGTCCATTAGTGGTCGTTCTCTTGTGCCTTGTGTTCGGATTATGATGACGTCACGCCCTCGGACACGTATTCCGTCCAGGCCCCGTCTGAGGGTGTGACAGTGGGAAACGCTCCTGAGAGCCTAGAAGCTTCATCATATCACTATAAATATAGAGCTCTCCTTAACACACAATGGCATCTAGTGTAGTGTTTAGCTTATTACTCATTTTTAGCTTATTTTGTAATCGTTTTAATGTAATGTTTTCAATTTAATGTAATTTTCTTCAAGCTTGTAATCAGTTTAAGTAATAAATAAAAGCTCAATTTTCTTATTGTTCATTTTCAATTCATGTTTTTACCTTATAAGCACTATGGTTTAAATAAGCTCTTTTATAATCTATTAAGCTGAATAAGCTTTCCTAATCACTAATAAGCTAGCTATATACTTGGTTAAGTTCTCAAAGCTTAATTGAGCTTAATATCACTTGAACTCTCCCCTAAAAATACCTCAACTTATTAAGGATGATGAACCAGACTTGGATGAGTTCATGGACAACACCAGCTTGTTCTAAACAAGTTTGAGCTTTGTAGAGTAGCTCCTCTAGCATTTAGCCTTGTTTAAGCAAAGGCAATTGTGAGTTTTCCTTTATTTTACAGCTTGTTTATAATTTCAGCTTATTCTAGTTTATGTTTGCTTATTTCTGTTTAAACTTGTTTATTACTGCTTATTATTGTTGTTTGATGCTTATTTAGTTCAATTGTTAGTTTAAATCTTAGTTTACAAATATTTGATATAAAACAGTTGAAAAATCTAAAAAAAATTAGCATAATCTGTTGTCTTATTGTTTTAGCTTATCTAATTGATGAAAGTTGCTTAATAAGTCTTATATAAGTTTGTTATTATCTGGTCTTGTTGATTTAAGTGTTAGATCTTAGTTTTATAAGCTTATAATGGACTTAAAATTGATTAAGGGGTGTTTAGCACTAACAGTCCAAACATAATATAGAGGACTAACGCTAGACAGGCCTCTAACCTTATGATCAAATGGATAATCTCTTAGAGGCGCATTATTAAGATCAAGGTTTATGCATTAAAGTTGGCTAGATCTGTCTTTGACAAGTTTTTGTGAAGGATTTGAGAAACTGTGACAATAGGTCACAGTTTATGTGCTCATTTGCTAAGATTTTTGATACTAGTTGTTTAAAGTTCATTAGGTGTTCATTTAGTGCATATAAATTCAGTAGAAGTAATAGTGTAGATTGTGCATTTTGGCGGTTACTTAGGTGTTAACTGCATCAGCAAAACAACAATAAACAGCTAAAGGTTCATTTTTAAATCTCTAAAAAATTTAAGGTAGCTTTAAGTAGAAATTACTTTGAAATTTTGTTGCACACTTATTTTATAGGCAAATCTAGATAAATTAGGGCTTATTTTGTTTTTAAAAGCTTATTTAGTTATATGTTTTTAGGGCTGCAATTCATACTTTGTCTTTTCATAAAATTTGCTAAAAACCAAAAAAAAAAATTAGTCAGACTGCATAAGCAGCCTTTTCAAGTAGCATTTTCTTAGCTTAAATGGATTTCAAAATGTTTTTCAATTGGTGTTTTAGACAGTTTGTAGGATAAGCTTCAAGGTTTTTCAAGTCATTAAGCCATAAGGATCCATTTCTTTGCTTAAAAATAAGCTCAAAAAGTCCTAGTTGGCTGTTTTATAAACAGTTTTGAGCAAAAGTGCTTATTTCTTTCTCTTGGCTTATGGCTTGTTATTTTTGCTTAATTCTTACTCAGACTTGCTCATTAGAATAGTTTTAAAGTGATTGTAGCTTATTTCATTGTGGTTTGAGCTTATTTAAGCTTTTAGGTTTCTTAAGTTTTGTGAAAAAGCCAAAAAACCTTTTAAGTCTTATCTGTCAAACTTTCAAGCTAAATTTTTGGCTTATTGCTTAAGATTCACAAAAAGTTTCTTTAGTAAAATTTGCTTATTTCTAGCTGTTTAATAAGTTTGTTCAAAAAGTTTTGAAATTTTTTTTTCAAAAAAGGAAGCCACAGATACGAACCTGTGACTTCCCCCTCATCACCAAACAAATTTAACACACACTCTTTTAACCAATAGCGCCCTTGGGACTTTTACGTCCAATGGTGCATTCTAATTTGTTTTAACCCTTTTTGGCCCTTTTTCTATAAAAAGCACTTCGAGTGCTTATTTGAATTTTCCAGGCTTATTCATTTAAGCTACTTTTAAGCTAATAATTTTCATACATTCTTTACATCTCAAGCTACTTTTAGGATTTTTCTTAAATTTTTAATTCAAACCTTAGTATTTTTCGTGCATTTATTTTGTTTAAAAACTTAAAAAAATAATTAAAAAATAAATAAAAATCAAAAAAATAAATTTCTTTTTCTGAAAATTTTCTTTTAATGTTCAAAAGGTTTATGAATTAAATTTACGTTCGTAGGGCTTAATTTTGAGATACTTGCTTATTCGTCGCGTTTTTATTATTCCCGTTAGTGTTTTCGTGTTAAATTTCTTAATTGCTCGGTCGTTTATTCTTCTTTGCATGCTTTATGTGTTTTTATGTGTAGAAATAGGAAAACAAATCAAATCTTTGAATTATTCACTTGCGCGATCACAAACTAAACCGATTTTCTATTCACACTTCATCGAGGACAAACGACCCGGGAGATTTTGGGAATTGCTTAAGAGCGATTCTCTTAAATCTTTTGGAATACGTATAATACTATACTATAATTGTATTTGCCTCTTAATTACACATACTTGCTTGTGTGTGTGGTTTGGAACGGATCAATCCCTCAATTTTCTGGAAAGAGAAAAATGGATATATGTAGGTATACAAATCCATTGTATGAATCATTTAGAGTTAAGAATCGATGCATCGTCTAAATGATCATTAAATCGCAATCTTAAGTTTGCATAATTAATAGCTCAAAATGAGCCTATCATTCTAGAGTAAGTATTTCATTATGAATATCCGATGAATTACTGCTAAATTTTTAATGATATTGAGAGAAAAACATTTTGTTGTTGTATGAGGCCATATTATAATATACATAATAACAAAATTAGCATCATGCCAATATGTTATTATAAATCCTCCCTTTTATAATTGGTTTTGGTTATAAACCAAACATATCCCATTTCAATTTTTTGTGTGCAAATTACTCCACCTAAATGCATATATACGGGATAAAAAAGAAGGATAATTCCTTCAGAAGGAGAGAAGTAGCTACAAATTCAGAATGAATTATGATATTTTATTGATCCTTGATTTTTTTATGAATTTATTATTCAATGGATAATCTAATAGCCATGCATAAACATTGCCAAAAACAAAATTTTAGCTACTCATGCTCTAATTATAAGTTGTCCCTCAAGGACACTATTTTATTATGACATGCCTCAAGCATAGTAGACAAATTGATTTCAAATAAAATCCTTGATGAAAAATATGAAGCATGAAAACAAGATGGTTGTTTGAGGTATAAAAGACCCCATGATAGTCTCATAAAAAGACACTAGACATTAAGGTTCAAAGAACCTCAGATAGCTAATGAGATCTCAATAAATTCTATCTTGTCTTGAATTATATAGAATCGGAAACAAAACGACGTCGATAAATTTGTCTACATATAATATATTGCTTGCTATTATGCATGATGAGGATCATAAATAAATTAATATCCAAATGTGCGCTCAACGAAATGATTGGCCAACATAAAAAGACATAGTATCTTGCAAATACTAATAGTATTGGAACGTGAAGTTCATACACGTCAATGTGTAAAATCTATTGAATATACATCGGTTTTTGTGCGAAATCGAAATTAGAGCTCTAAAGTTATGTGCTTTAATACTTGAATTGTGAAATAAATAAATTCACAAAACAATAAGTTGATTATTAAGAGACATATTATCTCGAGGTGGATGTAAATATCTTATTGATATTTTATGAGACTAGTATTTATTTTTCTAAAATGGGGTTTATTAGAGCTCCCATATTCTACGAAGGATATGTAATGCTTCAAGAATGGCTCACAACTTTAACTTCTAGAAACAATTAATAAAGTTCTCAATAACTTTATTTGATCAAATTAAATGAATCCGTATATAGATCAAAATCATTTTGGAAGAATATTATATAAATTGTTTTTGCACATGTCTCTAAAGAATGATTGGCCTCAAGTATCATAAATAACTGCAATTAAGGTTTTGTTGCAATTTTGCAATTAATATGCGTAATGGAGGGTTTATTTTCACTACAAGTGATGAATAGCCAGTTAGCCATAGACAAAACTTGAGGGTAAATGACTTACTTTCGTGGGAGAATGGGCAATACCCATGGACTACCCACGACTCTATGATTATGGGTAAAACCTCCGAGGCTAATTATTTTCCCATGACATTTTCACTCTATGGGAAAATTCACCCACGTCATTATAGGTGGGTGGTTTTATTGCATTCTTGGGTAATGTTTTGTGGGATTTTCTACCTCCCCATAAGAATTCTCATAGATAGAAGTGTGTAATTTGTGGTTAAACCCTCGTGTCAATATACTCGTGGTAAATTTAATTCGTGGGTGAAATTTAATTAACCAATTCTTTTAGCTAGTCCTCAGTCAATGTATTATGGTTTCTCAAATAATCAAAGGTAATCCATGAGAAATTAGCACACAAAATATTTCTATATAATGGATTTTATATAGATAGATTTACAAGTACAATTCCAACCATGAATTTCAAAATACAAATGTATTTATATTTTGCTGCAACCTAGAAACTGGGCTATTCCCTATACAAAAATTTCAAAAATACAAAATGTATTCAGATTGCTGCATCCTAAGCTATTCCAAATTCGTAGCAGTTTCCTAGTTGAGTCTCGTTCGGAAATAGAATGACATCTCTACCTTTTATATTGTTCATGAGTTGGTCTTCACTTGCTAACAGTTTCTGCCATACCCTACATATAACACATACGTTTCAGCTTCGTACATGATCATATAACCATCATATTTTTGCCAACAAAGGCAGGTGTGAAAGAGTGAGAAGTTCCTCAAACGTTGGTATCATCCTAAAACTTTAGAATCCTCATTTGTAACTTTGTAAATACCATAAAAAGGTAAAGACAGTAGAATATGAAACACATGTGTAAAGAAATTAAGGAACCATAAAAGCATTAAATTCGTAGATTTAATACCACAAGACTTTACCTTGTATATCCTCATTGCTTTAGAGGTTTAAAGACGAAATCAATTCTTTTGTTTGTTGCTTGACCCCTACTCGACTCGAATTTCTTTAAGTTTCTCGGACATTTTATCGAGCACGTTTTAGGCACTCACCAATTTCCTGCACACTAGAGGTGGCAATCTTGACCCAAATATAAAAGAATGGGTTTAATTGGGTCATTTTTTTAAATATTTGGGTCATTTGGTCTTTAAGTTAAATGAAGTTTGGGTCCAATGGGCTTTTAAACATACTTTTAAATAAGGATGAGCATATAGACCCGAAACCCGGTACCGAACCGGAACCGTACCGGTTCCGTACCGAAACGGTACCGAATCCCGGTATACGGTACGGGACCGGTACCA
>BQNB010159148.1:2876-14255 GCA_026074375.1 Tanacetum coccineum | reverse complement strand
AATAAATAAATAATAATAATAAAATAGGTAAATTACAATTAAATATAATAGAATTAAATAAATATAATAATAATAATAATAATAATAATAGTAATAATAATAATAATAATAATAATATTGGGTATGGATTCCTTCCTTTTTCTTTCTCCTCCTTAGGGGAATTAGAGGCTGACGCAGTTACATTGCTAAAGCGGATCCAAAAGTTTTCTATAGCTCAGGACATCGGGACACGTGTAGCTATTCATATTTTTAATAGGATTAGTTTTGCTATTGCCAAAGGAGTGGGGGCCCAAATAGTATCTCGGCTTCCCTCCAATTTGTTGTAATCTTTTTATTCTAATGAAGTGATGTTTATAAAAAAAATAAAAAATAAAAATAAATAATAATAATAATAATAATGATATCGCCTTTGACGCAAAGGAGTGAAGACCCAGATAGTATCTCCGCTCCCCTCTAATTTGTTGTAAATTCTATTATTATAATGAAGTGATGATTTAATTAAAAAAGTAAAAAATAATTATAATTGTGAATATTAGTTTTTTTTTGTAAAACTACAAAAATCATCCCTTGGTTTAAACATATTTTGGTAAAAATCATCCCTGTGTGTTTTAAATGACATAATTACCCTCCATAATTCGTGGTGAGGGATGATTTTTGCCGAACATTTTAGCGCTTAGGGATGATTATTGCCAATAGTATCGGTTAGGGATGATTAGTGCCAAAAAGTACAATCCACAGGGATGATTTTTGCAGTTGGTATTTTAAGCATTTTCCTTTTTCGTTCTTAAGTATGGGGGTAAACTATTTTTTGAACATTAAGGCCAATGTTCAGTTCTAAGTGTGGGGGGATTTCTATCAAAATTGATCATACCTGTTGCCTGTCTGTGCCTCACGCAACCCCGTTTTAACCAAAATTTTGCTTCATTATATATATATATAAATGATAAGAAAATAGAAAAAATAAAAATATAAAAATGTGTAGAACTAAGACCCGTAGGCTTGAACTAGAGATATTTTGACTTGACCGAGTGTTTCATTCTAGCTTTCTCCTTAGCTCTCGAGACTAAGCGTTTGCAAGACTTTAAATTTTTGTAAAGAACGAAAAATGATAGAGTTGAATATAAGTTAGATGCTAAGCGTGGAGTAGTTGGATCTCTTTAGAGCTCATAAAGGTTGATTGTGGCTTTTTGCTCCCATCATCTAAATAAACAAAATAAAATAATTTTCAATAAATAAAGTTGCATGGTTTTTACGATTCTTAGTTTTTAAACCCTTCTTAGAGATTCCTTCTGATGAAAATAAGGTACACATCAAGGTTTTGTCAATGTTGTGGGGAAATAGGCTACCGTTTCCTGACGGCTCGCTCCCGTTGACTCGGAAGTTAAAAGACCACAGGACATGAAATTTGGCTATAATAAAATGTAATAAACCGAAGCCGAAATAAGACTACTGTTTCCTGTCGGTTCACTCCCGTTGACTCGGTTGTTTAAAGGGTGGAGGTAATAATAATAATAATCCGAGACTGATAAAACTTTACTGTTTCCTGACGGTTCGCTCCCGTTGACTCAGAATTCAAAAAGGTCAAGGAAATTTTCGAGGTCGAAATAAGACTACTGTTTCCTGACGGTTCGCTCATGTTGTCTCGGTTGTTTAAAGGATCGACGGCTAATATTACTGCGATAATAATTATAATAATAATAATTATAAAGCCAAATTTCGACTCCGGGGATATCTAAATAAAGCCTCTGTCTCTGGAATCGTAGTTGAGTTGTTTCGGATGAAATAAAAAGGATATCCCTAAATCATATGAAATTAGAACCTTAATGTGGACCTTGTTTTTATCAAAATCGGTTCTCTAGGAAATGATTTCAAACTATTTATTGTTTAAACCGGACAACTTTATAATAATAAGACCATAATCTATTAAAATAAGTGATCTCTTTTCACTTTATGTTTTCCAAATAAAATCCTTAAAGGAATTAGGAATAAGGGAGCGAGAAGTAGCTGCGTTTACACAATTAACATTTATGAGTAGTGTTAGCATCTAATTTTATATTTAGCTGTGATTTCGTTTTAAGCTTGGTTTGGGGATTGTGAAAATCAAAAATGATGAACTCCCGCTCTTAAAGCCTTTTATATAATTTGAATAAATGTTTAACTTAGTATTTTATCTATTAATGAATAAACGGTTAAAACATAGCGTTTTCGAAACAAATGAATTTCCTTATACCCCTTTGATGAACACCTTTCTGTTATTATTTGATGTGAGGGATTATTAGTTAAGGGGGGTTAAAATATTTTCTTTCACAACGTGTGTAATAAACATTGCGTGTGGGACCAGAAATGGCTTAGCGTGGGGGAATTTTAATGTGTGCTTAAACACACATCATTTTTATACCTGAAAACACTATAAAACAGACTAATAACCAATAAAATATGTGAAATTATATTGCAAATATGTTTGGTATGTGTTATTATCTCTTGCAGGTACAAAAGATTAAAAACAAAGCAAAAACGGTGATTTTCGGATGAGTTTCGCCAACGTTTTCACGTTTATCAAGATTCAAACGAAGTCGTAAAAATTTCTGAGCACTCCATTGGAAAGAGCACGAAATTACGAGTCCATCGGTAGTTTTATTTGGAGCATCGACGCAAAAGTCAAAGTTTGAAAGATTAAACGAAGCTCGAACGAAGCCCAACTTTGATCTTTAAATTAAAAGAACCCGCCCCAGTAAGAGAAGGAATAAAACCAGTTCATTCCATCTTATATCATAAAAATCCACTTGGTCTAGCGGTAAGGTGGTTAGTATGGTTAGTGATAGTCCAGGTTCGAGCCTTGCCAGTGCTTAGTATTTTTTATTTATCTAGCCACATGCTGAAATGACAAGTTAGTCCTTGTTTGGACATGCAAAAAGACCAAAATACCCTTGCGACGTGGCTAGTTTGGAGCCATGTATATGTTGTCTTGGCCAAAAAGCTACAAGGGGATATAAAAGGAACAAGTTAGCAGCACATAAGGGAATTAATGGGCGACACTTTTCCTTTCATTTTCTTAGTTTACACATAGTTGTTTTATTAGCCGTAGGTGTTTTCTTTATTATTTCATATAGTAGTTGTAGCTTATAGTATATAGTTTAGGTGTTTGTAAAAGCTTTTTTAAAGCTTATTGTTTAGCTTATTGAAAGTGCTTATTATTAATGAAGATGTTTATTTCAAAGGTTGGTGTCACTTATCTTATTTCTTTTCTTAACCCTCTATTCCTTGTTATATTTTTCTAATAAGCCCTTTTATTCTAATAAGCACTTATAAGCTTTTATTAGCTTATTAAGAGCTTATCTAAAATAAAATAGCTTTTAGATTTATATAAGTAGGGTTTTTATTTGCTTATCTCTTTTATGTTTTTATTTCTTTTAAGCTTAATCATATAGCTTATTTTTGGTTTATTGAAATATAGCTTATTATTCGGATAAGCTTTTCCTTAGCTTTTTTGATTTAGCTAATTTCTCATAGTATTCGGTTTTTAAAAGGATTCGAATAATCTTATATTAGCTTATTTCGAGTGCTTATTGTCCAAGTTTATTTTTTTATCATTTGTTTTAGCTTAAAGTTTGTAGCTTTTTATTCTAGCTTATTGTTTTAGATCCAATCCTTAAATATACCCAATCCGCATTCACTTTTCGAAGCGAACACCTTAGTTTTGGGTGGATTTGGATCTATTGTTTTTAGCTTATTTTCTAGCTTAAAGTTTGTAGCTTTTTCTAGTAGCTTTTTGATTTATTATTATTTATCTAATCCTAAAATATACCCGTCTCTCGTTCATTTTTTTGAAGAGAACATCTTAGTTTCAGATGGATTTAGACCTAATAATAATAGATCTATTGTTTTTACTTTAGATCTAGCTTTAAGTTGTTAGAGTTTTTTCTATTAGCTTATTTTTTAGATCTAGTCCTTAAATATACCCGATTCCCGTTCGCTCTTCGAAGAAGGACATCTAGGTTTCGGGCGGATTTAGATTTAAAGTTTTCATTTTTATTAGTTTATAGATTTAGTTTAAACTCTAGCTTATTATATTGTTTATCTTGTTTATTATAACCTTGATTGTGTTGTGTTTTGACGAAACTATTCCAACATCTAAGGCGAGGAGCTTAAGGGTTTAATAAGCTAGTTTAATTTATTAAGTTTAGAGCTTTTATAGATTTTATAAGCTTTTTAGTACATAAAGTTTATAACTTTATCAACTAATTAGTTTTATAAAATCTAAATTAGAAATAAACTTAAGTGTTTTATTTAGTTTATTAAATCAGGTTGTTATTTCATTTTCGTTGCTTCAATCGGGTTCTACCCTCACTTTTTTCGAATTTCAAAGGGTAAAATGGCCATTTTAAATGTAGAAATAGTCACAAAATACACACAATAGCACGAATTCAAAAGTTTGGTGTCACAATGGAAAACAAAATAGTACTCTACACAAAATGACAAAAAATGTCAAGTATAATACATTTTTAGGCAATTAACCCTATTTAGATTTATGTTTTGGTTATTTAAACGGGCAAAAGCTGTAAGAATAATTAGACATAAATCTAGTAATTAATACCTAGATAAAATATTATTTTCAAAATAAACCATCGTTGTGAGAAAATAGTTTATTAGACGGGAATTAATTCATCAATAAAAACTTACATTCACACTTAAGGAACTTTATATCTCACTTGACAAGCATATTCGTTTTATATATATTTTAGATCTATTTGCTTAGTTTTATATTACTTAGTTTTAATTTAGCTTATTAATATATTATTAGTATAAAAACAAAACCAAACATATAAGATAATCAAACTTCAAATAGAAAATAAAAATGTAAATCTCTATTCATATCTCGCCGTAGATAAGACTCCGGAAGATATAATTATTACTTTTCCTAAAGTAATTCTTATTTCTAACGGGAATATTATTACCGATACGTTCTCACTAATAGAATCATATATCATTTCCTATAGAATTTTATGCTTGGTATAGTTACTTTTTGTCTTTGATTTGCAGGTTATATTTGATAAGAAAAGTCCGGAAGTTCTTTGGATATTTACATGGACGATTCTTGGATGAAGATTTAGCCGGAATCATTATGTTTCTTCTCCAATATTAAGCAAAACCAAGGGAGTATTAGTTCCTCTCACTTTTCTTATTTTACCTTTATTCGTTTTTCGGGTACTCATAGAACATTGGAGACAATGTTCAAAATACGTGTAGGGGAAATAAAAGTCTTAGAAACTATTCCTTAAATTGCATTTACTTTGTTCTTAAAATAATGTGTAATATACCAAAACATAGTTTAAGACGGTAATTTTGACCCAAATTTAATGACCCAAAATATTAATTTTCTTATATGTGCATATATCAATAAAACTTAAGTATTAAATTTTACCGTACAAGAATGATTTTATATGACTAGCACAAAAACTCTATCACTCAAAAATTCCACCCCCAGTAATGTGAGGTTCGCCCCTAGATTTTTAGGAATTAAAGCATCCATCTTTGATGCTTTTGATGCTTTTTATGATTTTAACCTTTAGCTTGCTCGAGTTAAGGAATTGAGCAATCGCACATGTCTCGTTTATGGATTTGAACGAGCATGTGTGGTTTTTATTATTCGCTTATTTCATGAGAGCGATTGTAATCCGGTTATGGGATTATGAAGATGTGTACCTGTATTATTATATAATTCTTAGAACTACTTGCTTTAGCAATTCATCCCACGACTGCAATTGAGATTACATTTCGTGTGATTAGATAACTAAGTTTAAAGAAGAGGCCATTATGGGTATAAAATGCTTCTGGATTCTTGTATTTGTATAGTTATGATGGTCTCCCCTCAGAGTTATGATGATCTCATTGGTCATATAACTACCCCCACACCCTTGCTATGCACTCATTTTTAGTGCAAGATACCCCTAGTACATCCCTCTAAGCCTATCATTTTTGCGGTTCTTGTAATTTTCTGGTGGATTCCAGATTATTAATGAAGAGCATTGTTTACACCCCCACCAAAATGTTACACCTAAATCACCTTATCTTCCTTGTATGTACTCATTTTTAGTACATTCTTGTTATCACATTTGTTAAGCCCTAGTTAATTATTTGATTGAGTACATGGTTGCTAAGTCGAGTCAGTATTAGCGTATACATTTTTGGAACGATTGGGATTCACGATAGTTTTTTATTTTATGGAGAAATGGAGAAGAAAGTCAAATTATTACCCCCATACGTGCTTAATACACTCCTTGTTTATTGATCCTCTCAATTTAGGTCATTAGTTAGTTTATGTTTTGAGTATTAAAAACTCAAGTGTAGGGGTGCAATTATAAACCCCAAGTTATGTATTATTTATGTTTCAGCAGATGGCAGGGCAAAAGTGTATTAAAAAAAAATTAAAAATAGAAAAAAAGTAAAAAAATATGTTAGATACAGGCTGCCAGGGTGAGGTCCATGTGGTACACATTTTTCTTCAAGGATCATATGGTAACATCCAAGCCATCCAATCCACTTTCATCCCAGGGCCATGATTAAATATGAAAATTACACTTGAGGGTCATTTACGTCCAATATAAAAGTCTTTTTCCTAATTTTCCCCCTTTCTCTTAGTTATAACACACGCTCCATTATTCATCTCTCTTCATACTCAAAAACCACACACATGCAAAAATCATCAAATCATCCAATACGTTATTTTCATTCATCAAATTAGGTTGACTATCCATCAATTATAGTAGATATAGTCATCTAATCCATTCGAAATTATCAAAATCATTCAAATGCAGTCCAAAAATCATCAAAATCATCCACGCTATAGATAATACTAGTAATACTGAAGAAATTGTACATAGGTAGGGGGATGTTGAAAAAATTCATAGTATTGAATTAGGTATCGTAAGTAGTGTAGGGATGGTTGTTAATTATGTTGAACTAAATCAGAATGTTAAAGGAGTGTTGATGATAATGAAGGAATTTAGAAAAATGAAGAAGGTAGCGAGGTTATGAGTGTTGATGTTATTGAATGAATTCAGATAGTTGAGGTTGAAGGAGGTAACATGGTTGTGAGTGTTGATGACGTTGAACGAGTTCAATTTGTTGTTGAAAATGATCACGGATGTGGTGAAACAGGTGATGAAAATGCAGCACCCGTTAACGGTAAATCATTTTGATTTTATTAAAATAGTTTAGTTTGATGCAACTTTGATAACTAACAAGTAAGTTTAGATTGTCTAATTATAACAGGTAAGTTTAGATTAATAACAGGTAATTGTAAGATTAAATATAATATGTCCGAAATCACCTTTATTTTAGGGCTAAATCACCTGTGGATTAGGGCCCCAACTCATGTATGTCAAGATCACTGTGATTTAAGGCAAAAATCAATATGGCCAAATCACACTAATTTAGAGCCCAATAACCAATGATTAGGGCGATTTAGGGCAAATCACCAGTGATTTAGGCCAAATGGTGTTCGTTTATTAGGTTTAAATTTGTTCAATAAGAACATACGTTTTTATATGCTTTTAGGTACAATAGGTACAATATGGTATTTGTTCCATTCACCGCAATAACCATCAAAAAAGTGACAATTACTGCGGGTATGCTTAAAATTAAAGACACAAAATCCTACATATGGTTGTTGGAGTCATTCATGACAGCATTCAACAAGCAATACCACCTGATTTGAGAAGAAAGATAAACCAATATGGTGAGAAGAACGAAATAACTAATAGACTGCCAAACGAGGCAACTTATTTAGTAAACAACGGCATACATCGTTTAAGCAATGATGAAGGAAAGATGGCTGAATTTGTAGAGCAAATTAAAACATTGAAGACGATGGTATACATTTCCACGCCAAATCCTCCAAGCAAAAAGGATGATTTAGAGAAGTTTATCGTGGTTCCAAAGCCAAACCCTATTGAAGTTACGAACTGGTCAAACGCTAAAAACAAAGGTGGTACAAGATAAGTACGTAGGAAGAGTTAAAGAGATAAAGTAATAGATATTGGATTGAAGCCAAAGAGGAAATGCGAATAATGTGGAGTGATTACAAATACGTATACCAAAAAGACAAGCCCGCTAGGTCCAAAGGCGATATGGGCTGCAAAAGAGATGAATAACACTCCCACAAACTTATACTTTTTTACAAATTTATAAATACTTTTTAAGTCTTGTTTCATTCTAAATATATATGGATTGTTACTTGAAATTTGTTTCATTTTAAATATGTATGGCTTGTTACTTGAGATAAAACTTTGATTTGTTGAGTAATACTTCAATAAAAGCGTTAGTTGGATTTGAAAATTTTCACTTTATATCAAGTTATTTTGTTATAATTACAAGTTTCTTAAATAATATGTAATAATCATACGAAATCACTTATGATTTTGCCTAAATGACAAGTGATCTGACTTAAATCACTTGTGATTTGGCTAAAGCACAAGTGATTTGTGCTAAATTACAAGTGATTTGTGCTAAATCACTTGTGATTTGGGCTAAATCACAAGTGATTTGTGTTGAATCACTTATGCTTCACATAATCATTACTTAAAGTGACATTAGATAACAATTAAGAGAATTGTTTAAAACATTCAGTTTCTAAAACTTGGCAACGTAACCAAATATGTTCGCAAACACAAGTAGGGATAAATTGAACAAGTATGGTCGTCCTCTGTTGGGATGTACTATTAAACCTAAATTGGGGTTATCCACTAAAAACTACAGCAGAGCTGTTAGGCGTAGCATTGGAACTGCTATGTAGGCTTTTGCTTACCGAGGGTTCGAATCCCTCTCTTTCCTTACCTCTACTCGTGTCCTAGCCCGTCGGAGAGCTAGATTTGCCTCAATTGTTTGTCTCTTGATACATGCTAAAAATAACAAAATTAACATCATATTTTCATTGATATTGTTAGGAATACGAAAAGTATCGGTCACTTCCATAAATATCGTAAGATAGCTCGTAGTATTGTTTTTGGAACCTTGATGAGGTAGAAATGCCAATGCCCGTGGATAGCCCATGGCCAGCCATATGTAGTCATATAAATACCCCTCTCCACACCTTGGAGAGGGTTGGTTGTTCACTTTTACATTTTATATCAATCTAATATTCTCTCTTCCTTTCTCTCTCTCTAAAAGTGTTCATCCCTTCACTTTCTCTCTATAGTTATTTGTCATTTATTAGTGAGATTAGATAAAACAAATATTCTACAATTGGTATCAAGAGCCATGGGGTGGTTTAGCTAGGTTTTGTGTGCGTTTGTGTTGGTTTTATTCTTGTTCGTGTGGTTCGAATACTATACAAAATATTTCATCTTTTGTGTGTTCTAAAACCATAGCTATAAACTATATCTTTGTTTATCTAGTATAGGATAATTTGTATACAAGAAAATCTTTGGAAAACTAAAAAATCTTCATTTTTAGTTGTTCTTTGGTTCGAAAAAGGTTTTGGTTGTACAAGAATCATAGATTTCAATTTTTTTGCGTTAAAAACTAAAAATTGTGTTTTTAAGGTTCTCCCTAGTCCTTAGAATAGCAAGAAGAACAAGTGAAAACCAAAGTAAAAACGTCAAAAATTATGTCTTTAATGATTTGAAGTTTTTGTAAGGACGGCTTTTTATACACAACTGTTTAATCGACGATATACGTGTTAATACAGGCGATTTAATACGTTAATGAGTACGGCGATTTAACTGTGTGAATCCTGCTATTTAAACTGGATAGTAATACGGCGATTTATACGTTTTTAGATCCCGGACGAGTTATACGTGTTATATTCTGGAGATTTATACGCATTTAAATCCGCATTATAGTGTGTGTATATCTGGCGATTTATACATCACTTGTATACGGAGATTTATACATCATTAGTTTCGAAGATTTATACATCTCCTATACGGCGATTTATACGTTTCCTCTGAATCTGGCGATTTATACCTTGTGTATACGGCGATTTATACCATTTTCCAGACGGCGATTTATACATTTTTCTTAGGGTGATTTATACATTACACTTGGGTGATTTATACACTTACCTTAGGAGATTTATACCATATTGCCTTGGAGATTTATACGGTTTTTCTGTGATTTGTAAAATCCCGTGAAGTATTCAATTATTTTCTCGGTTTTATCAAGAATTGTAAAATCCCGTGTAATCTTAAGACTCATTCACTTAAAACAAACAACAATTTAACACAACAACCTCTAATCACTGAACGATCAAAAAGTTATCTATTCTCATTTAATCAATCAATTCAAAATGACAACTTTAGCAGAATTTATGATCATTGCCGGTGCGGACAACCGTCCTCCCATGTTGGAAAAATCTTTGTATGACTCTTGGAAAAGTCGTATGGAATTTTACATGGAGAATAGGGAGAACGGGAGAATGATTCTTGACTCAGTTCTGAATGGTCCACTTGTATGGCCTACTGTTGTTCAAGAGGATGGTACTACTAGGAAAAAGACTTATGCTGAAAAGCTTCAAGCTGACTGCGATTGCAAAGCTACCAATATCGTTCTTCAAGGCCTTCCACCGGATGTGTATGCTATTGTCAATCATCATAAAGTTGCAAAAGAGATATGGGACAGAGTTAAGCTTCTTATGCAAGGGACGAAATTGTCATTACAAGAAAAGGAATGTAAATTGTATGACGAGTTTGATAAGTTTTCATTTGTGAAAGGTGAAACACTGTATCAGTACTACTGGAGATTTGCTCAACTAATCAATAACATGAATGTTATCAATATGTCAATGAGACCAGTTCAAGTGAATACAAAGTTTCTGAACAGTCTTCCACCAGAATGGAGTAAGTTTGTGACGGATGTGAAGTTGGCAAGAGATTTGCATACAACAAACTATGATCAATTGTACTCATATCTTGAACAACATGAGATACATGCAAATGAAACTCGCTTGATGCGTGAACGATACCAAGATCCTCTTGCATTTGTTGCTAACTACCATCAATCACCTTCTCAACTTAACAACTATCACTCTTAATACAATCCTACACAGTTTCCTCAACAAACATACATGATTCCACAAGTTCACTCTCCTCAAACATACTCACCAATGTATCCATTACAATCACAAATCAGTCACTAATCCGTTCCACCATCACAACAATATCAGTCTCATATGGATCGTCAAACCTCATTTGTTCCACAAATTGCTTATCACTCACCTCAAGCTTCAACTTAACCAATGACTGTGTAAGTAATAAGAAACACTAGCTAAACAAGATCCGAAGGTCAGGGAGGATGAAACAAATAAGTAGCCATTTTATTAGTTTTAGAGAGAGAAAGCAAAGATGTGTGTTTTCTAGAGAGAGAAAGACATACACTAAT
>BQNB010159147.1:0-14944 GCA_026074375.1 Tanacetum coccineum | reverse complement strand
TGTGGATGCTTGGGTTGAGTGCAGTTCCTTGCTAGGTGGTCTATACCGTTGCAGTTGTAGCACTTAATCTGTGTTGCTTAACCTGGATTAGCATTCCCAACTCTGTTCTATGCTCCCTCATAACTAGTTGCACCTCCACCCCATACATTGTTCCCCTGACCTCTATTCTGTCGACCCTAAACATTCTGAACTACAACTCTCCTGTCTTCAACTGTAGCTTGGTTCCTTATATTTGATGAAGTTCTGAGTTGATTGTTTGTTTAAGGTAGGTATGTTTTGTATGATTGGGGTGAGAAGGGCAAGTGTGTTGGTTAAATTCTCAATTAAGTTGTCTGTTAAAGAGAGTCCCAAATCAAGTTGAGTGTTGTCAGCAAAGTGTGGTAGAACATATGTGGATGGTGAAGTTGTAGATGATTGTGAATAGTGTTGCTGGTGTGAGACATTTGACATCAAAGCAAGTGGATCCACAGTATGTTGAGTTAATCGATCCAGCATCATTTTGTTCTCATTGGCATGTGCCTCGTGTTGCTTCAGATAAGCATACAGCTGATCATAGTTGGAGTCCCTCAACCCTCTGTTCAATTTCACTGCTGTTACAAATCTACCCTATTCAGGCAACATGTTGTTCACAAACTTAGAGTTCAACTACATTCTGGACATGGTCATCTTGATGTTTCGCATGTCATTGATGAGTTTGTCAAATCGGACATAGTAATCGTGAATGGTTTCTCCCTTGTTCTGACGAAAGTGTTTAAAGTCATCATACAGTTGTGATTCACGGTCCTTTTTTGTTAATTTTGAACCTTCCAGGAGCATCTTTACATTGTCCTATATGTCCTTTACATCGTTGTAATGATTGATTAGAGAGTAGATATCTTTTGGCAGCCCTTAAAGTAGGATGTTTGTTGCCCGAATGTTAGCATTGTACCTTTCCTTATCTTCAAGTGACAAGTCAGAATAAACTTGTGGTCGTTCTGGACCTAGATTTGGGGCACCTTCAGTCTATTCAGTTAGTGTTTCCTAAAATGTCCCCATCCGAAATGTTCCTTCATCAATTGACTTTAGAATGTTTACACCATTCTCTTTACCCCGACAATACAATCGAATACGTTGTTGCCACGATGCAAAGTCAGTCCTATCAAGCATAGATGGTCGGGTATCTGAACCGGCACATTGGATGTCTTCTAAAAGATTAGCCATCGTAATAAATTGTGAAATGATTAAGTTTATCAAACAATGATTAGTGATTGTATTTTAAAAGTGGTGATTGATTATGTGAAATGGTGAATTGTTGTAAAAGGTTGTTAGGATTACAGGTTGAAGAATTTAGTTCAAAAATCCAAAAAGTTAAATGCTGGATGTAACTAGGGAAGAGAGTAGGACTAACTCGGTTGGCAAAGAAAGTAAATAAAAAACTGACAGAGTTCTTGTTCATAAGTCGCTAGAAAAAGATCTTCAAAAACCTGTAACTCGCTTGCTGCTTTAACTCGCTGGAGAGAGTAGGACAACTCGCTGGCCAGAAATTAAATTGACATAGTTCCTGTTCATAAGTCGCTAGAAAAAGATCTTTAAAAACCTGTAACTCGCTATGCTTAACTCGCTGGAAGAGAGTAGGCAACTCGCTGACCAGAAATTAAATTGACATAGTTTCTGTTCACAAGTCGCTAGAAAAAGATCTCAAAAATCATGTAAAACTTGCAATGCTTTATCTCGCTTAGTATCCAACTCGCTCCTGTAATGTCACTAGATCATACTCGCTTCCTGCAAGAGAAGATAAACTCACTGGACTTAACTCGCTACATGCACAAGACGGACAACTTCGTGACACTGTACTTAATGTCACCACAATGGACTTATTTGACAACTCTGCCAGTACAGTTACTTAACTCGGCTTACGAAGAACTGTGAAATGTGATCTAACTCGCTGGAATGAAAAACTTGGTTTTTCACCTAAAAATCACCCTTTTGAACATTTTTGCCTGGTTTCTTTTGCACAACTTGGTACTAGAAGGCTATAGCAACTATTAAAACATAAACTTTAACATCACAAACGTCAAGATCAAAGAAAACTAAGAACAAGACTATAAACCTTCAAAAAACCATAACTTTTGATCTAAAATCTAACCAAGAAAACGCACACACAATCTAGCTAATCATCCCATGTGCTCTGATACCAATTGTAGGATATTGGAAATCATAACACAATCGAATGACTAGAGGATTAGCCAAGTTCTAGAGAGAAAAAGTGAGAAAGAGCTTTCTAGTAAGAGAAAATGAACTTATATAAATGAAATGACTAACACACTTCTTCCATGGCATGGAAGAGGCTTATATAGTTACAATGAAACCAGCTTAAGGCCTTGGTAAAGGGCTAAAACGTTTTGGGTTTAATACCGGCCTTACCAAACATTTTTCATTAACTACTTAACTACGAGCATAAACAATAAGACGATAAAATACATTGGGGTGACCGAGTCTTTTTTAATATCTAACAATCTCCCCTAGAGATTGTCACACCAGATATAAAGTTAAGCGTTGCCTATGGTAGTCTTGTCAAGTATAAAAGAATCATTAATCCGGTGGTCTTGGTAAATCAAACCATATGGTAGTCATGTTTAGAGAGAGAAAGTAGAGGGAGAAACAAATGTGTGTAAATAATATGAAAAGTGTAATTGTTACAAGAGTCTCACCCCTTCATGGAAAGCAATGGAGGGGTTTTTATACCACCATCTAATACATAAGAATGCAAAGTTGACAACTCTAGTCCCTACGTATGGTGGTATGGTAAACTATGGTAATTCCATAATGTCGTCACATAAAATGAAATCCTAACAATCTTCCCCCATGGGATGATATACGGAATTACTTACAATATTTTCCTAACAAGTACATAATGATTAAGAACAAGAGCTTCCAAGAAGCTTCCAATGTTGATGATGTCTT
Organism: Tanacetum coccineum; assembly: GCA_026074375.1. Classification (NCBI taxonomy): domain Eukaryota; kingdom Viridiplantae; phylum Streptophyta; class Magnoliopsida; order Asterales; family Asteraceae; genus Tanacetum; species Tanacetum coccineum. Next base: position 12,001 of record BQNB010159147.1, on the reverse strand, counting down.
ATGTGGCCTTTGACTTCAAGTCTACACTCCAACATGAATCATATTTGTAGTACCTTGTAGGAGAAACTACGGTCTAATAGGCACAATCTAAGTAACCCTTTTACACTTCAGGTTAAAGGAGAAGGCTTCTGAATTAGCTTCCCCCCTATTCATGCCACATATTCTTCATTTAACAAGCTTTCAAAGCTTCACCACTAAAATAAGCAATCATCCTGAGCAGTTTCAAAGTTCTTTCTTTCAAGCTTAGAATAATTAGTGCACAGCGGGAATTAGTGGGCAAACAACATCAATATTGGTCCTTTGATAATAGAAGCTTAGTGATTAATTGTTTGGGGAATCTATTAAATTAGATCAGCAAACGTATCTTTCGACGCTTGAAAAAATTTTAATTTTTTTTCCTTTTCTCACATTTCTACCACGCTGGAAGCTCGAGTAATGCATAACAAAGTATCAAGAGATCTCTCCCACATTTGTTGAAGAGATGCTACCTGTCTCATTATATGAGAACGCGAGTGCACACTCTACTATCACATCATTTGACGTTAAATTCAATCAGCGTCAATGTAATTTAAGTCCTAAGAGTGTGGCTCTCTTTCCTTCAGGATAATGTTATATTTCTGTGTAACACCAAGGTTAGCTATTACCGGCATGTTGACAATTAAACCCTCTCAGTAGTCGAAATGTTAATCACACAAATCAATAAGTTACTGGGATGAACTCATTTTCTTCCTGCAGGATTTACTGACTATCTAGAGGAATCAAAATACCATTATGTACTCTTTTTTAATCAGAAACTGTTTCTTACATCTTCTTCCTTCCTATGTAGTTGGATAATACACCAAAAACCCGATGTTAAAGCACTGTTTTCTATGCGGTTTATGGACATTTGTCTTCACGAAATGTTCCTCAAATTGAAGAAAAAGATATGAAGTTCGTACCGTGTACTCGTTGTGCATTCTTGCTTGGTATGTCTACTTCCCCTTGCTGGTTTTGATTAACTTAGAATCTAGAACTTATCTATACATCTCATATTTTGGAATTTATGATAAGAAAAATGAAAATTGGCTCAAATGTTTATCACAGTGTGAGATTCAACTGTGATCAAAATCTCTACTCATTAATCTCTCTGACATTCATTTTCAACCAATTTGTAGGGTTATTTGAAGTGACCACCGATGGAGTAAATCTGATATACCAAACTTGAAATTGAAGTAGAATTCCCTGTTTTTGTGACTTAAGCTTGCACTAATGTTGGAAAAATAGTGCAGAGAATTTGCTCTCCAAGAAAATCTCTAAGTACTCAATACCCTCAACTAAGAGGCATAAAACACCTCTTGAAACTATCACATCGTCTTTGCTGTGACATCTGGTATACAACGTAACTCTTTAAGGATAGTTCTCGGTCTTCAACCATCCACTCGATTCTAGAAACTAGATAAACCAATTCTTAACTTAAAATCTTAAGCCTATTCGAGCAAGTTATCATTTGAAGTCTACATGCATTCCAACCAACCCCCGGTCTTAAGATAAAATAAGAACACGCCTTCGTGAAATCCAACAATCAATCTCAAATAAGTGATACCAATCGACTCCGTAGTCATTAGAAAAATTGATACCAAATCTAGCCATTTAAATTTATTTCTACGATTCTTTATCAAACTTGATCCCGGTCTCGTCACAAAATCTAGTCACTTTTTCACTTTTAAATTCTAAGTGTAACCATTAACCACACGAAAACACGTTTGGCTTAAATAAGCATTAACCAACAGTAAACATTGGTTAACACTTTTAAATCCATATGACTCCGAATTGTTTAAACAAAAAAACGTCATCTTTGCCATATGCTAACCAAAGTTACAATAATCCAACTCAATAACATCCCATAGTATTTGGCCCAAGTTTACAAATGAAATACGCAACCCATCACTTTTGGTTAAACCCAATGTGAATTATCACTTTACTACCCCACGAAAATCATCCCATGATGTCATGATACAACATCTCGGATGACAAACACATTCCAAGCCCACTTATATGTCCAGCATACAAGGTCAAATCCATTAGTACCAAACGTGGACCATTGTTAACATCAGCTCATTGTTATACCTGGCTTAAGAACAAATCCACCAAAAATGAGGGATAAATAAAGCTCATACCCTAGTACTTAGTCATTGGTAACCCTAAAATCATAAACATAGAAACCTCCGCCCCCATCTCTCCTTTTTCATTCACTCTTCTATAGTCAGTCAACACCAAACCCTTTTCCAATATAAAACATTCACGCCTCTACTTTATCAAACAAACAATAAGCCAAACATGAAGTCTTTCTTAGACTTGAATTCGAATAGCAATTTTTCCTTTAAGTTGTTCTTAATCGAACACTCAATAGAGAAGATACGACATCAAGATCACAAAGATGGTCTCGGGTAGGTGCTTCCTTTTGTTTTTTTGACTTTCATCGAATCAAAGTTTGATTTAACATCATTGTTATTAGTCATTCTTTAGTTTCGTAACTTAAAAAAGGTTGTTATAACTACAAGGTCGATGATTGACTATTTTTGTTGTTGTGTTTCTTTGGTCTTTTTGAAGGTCCTTGATTTAATTAAATCAAACAAAAAAATAGGAAACTGAGATCTTGTTATATATTAGTTTATTTCGAGTCTTGAGATGTTGTAGATGGAGATGGATTTGTGGGATTGTAATGTGACGAAAGGATTAAGGGATTTAGGTTAGAGTATTGTGGGTTTGTTGATGTGATGAAATGTGACGATGGGTTCTTGATTGTTGTTGCGGCTATTATACTTTGATTTTGAAGTGATGGTTGTAATTGTTGGTTGTATGTTTGTTGAGTTGTTTCAGCTAGTTCTCCATTTCTGTTTATTGTCTTTCTTTTGGACCTTAACTTGGTTGAGTTGACCCGGGTCACTCGGATGGACCGAGTATGTCTCGGTTGGTTTTGGGTTGACTATACTCCGCTGCCAAGCAACATAGCCAACTCGCTACTTTTAGAAAATTTAGGCAGCGATTCGTTTATATTTGGCATAGATATTTGTCTTCATTTGTACCTATAAACTCGCTGCTCCCAACTCGCTAGAGCTTCTTGTCAACTCGCTACCTGTCCTTTTTGTACTTTTGTACCTTTCCTAAAAAAAGTAGATCTGGTTTTTTTGTTTGGCCCAAAACGCTGATGGAAGAACAAATCTGCCCAGAAAAAGTACTTTTGAAACATACAAATAATCATATAAAGACACTTAAAATAAGCTTCGAGATGAGAAATTAAGCATAGAAGGACCACGGAATAAGTAGTATAAGCCTTGAAAACACACAGAAACTGCCAAAACCTCCATAAGGCTTATAAAAGGCCTGCAGAAAGAAGCTATGACAATGAAGCAACAATATCGATTTTGGTAAGCTTTTAGAAACTGAAAGGGACTCAAAAATTGACACATAAAAAACAAGAGGTAACCTGTTTATAAAAACATATTCACATAACCAAACAAAACATTGCTATTTTCCAGCCAAACAAACCCACGAAATAAGTCTTAAATAAGCAGTATCTAAGCTGTAAACCACGAGCCACAAACCTGTAAAGATTTTAATGATAAAAAGTCGACGATTCAAACCCCAATTCGAGACCAGCCCGGACAAAAAAATGAAAACGAACCAAGAGTGTAACCATGGCTCTTCATACCACTTGTCAAGTATAAAAGAATTTTTGATCCGGTGGTCTTGATAAATCAAACCATATGGTAGTCATGTTTAGAGAGAGAAAGTAGAGGGAGAAACAAATGTGTGTAAATAATATGAAAAATGAAATTGTTACAAGAGTCTCACCCTTTCATGGAAGCAATGAAGGGGTATATATACCATCTAATACATAAGTTTACTAAGTTGACCACTTTAGTCCCTACGTATGGTGGTATGTTAAACTATGGTAATTCCGTAATGTCGTCACATAAAACGAAATCCTAACACAGCTCATGAACTTTGTCAGTAAATTTCTGGGTACAGTTAGATTCGGGAACGACCATATTGCAAGAATTATAGGTATTTTGGTGACTTAGCTGGGAAATGTTACTATTTCAAAAGTATACTACGTCGAGGGGCTTGGACATAACTTATTTTTGGTTGATCAATTTTGCAACGCGGATCTTGAAGTTGCATTTCAGAAAAACACTTGCTTTATTCGTAATTTAAAAGGTGTTGATCTAATTTCTGGATCCCGACACACATATTTGTACTTTTTTCTCTTGATGACATGCTTAAGACATCTCCGATCTGTCTTTTATCCAAATATCAATTGATTCAAATATTCATGGTTTCGGGGAAAAGATGTCCAATTATTAACAAGCCGATTGTTGGAACATATTAATGCTCCCCCTTAAATTATAATGGAATTATATGGTGTTTGAGTATGTTAATTTGAAATTTTTTGAATTTACTAAGAAATTCTTGAAAATTCATACTCAAACACTATATATGCCTACTTTTTAAGTCTACATTACATATATACATATTCACAAGTTTATAAAATATACGAAATGACCTTATGATGACGAATACAATATGAAAAAGTCATATTGTTCGTTGAAGTAGCCAGAGGTCAGTTCCGTAGTCCCTTCCACCAACAAACTTTTTGAAGCTCCTAAGGCCATCATTAAATGCATCAAAAATATTCAAGTTAGTTTGAATTCCACTGTCCGTAATGTTCGAACAGATAATGTAACCGAATTTGTCAATCAGACACTTCGTGAATTTTATGAAAATGTTGGCATCTTGCATCAAATATCTGTTGCCCGCACTCCTCAGCAGAACGGCGTTGTCGAAAGGCGAAACCAAACTCTTGTAGAAGCTGCTCGTACAATGTTAATATTTTCTAAAGCTCCATTATTTTTATGGGCCGAAGCAATCAACACAACCTGTTACACCCAAAACCGTTCTTTAATCCGCCTTCGATACAACAAAACTCCATATGAGCTTATGCAAGATAAAAAACCGAATATATCATTATTTCATGTCTTTGGTGCACTTTGTTATCCTACTAATGACAATGACGACCTAGGCAAATTAGATGCAAAAGCCAACATTGGTATTTTTGTTGGTTACGCACTCGCAAAGAAAGCGTTCAGAATCTACAACAAAAGAACTCGGAAAATTATAGAAACAATTCATGTGACATTCGATGAGCTGACAGCTATGGCTTCTGAACAATTCAGTTCAAGACCCGGGCTTCATTCTATGACTCTTGGTACATCCAGTTGAGGACTCGTTTCAAACTCTGTTTCTTAACAACCTTGTATTCCACCAAACAAATATGATTGGGATCACTTGTTTCAACCTATTTCGAGTTGACTACTTCAATCCTCCATCAAGTTGTTGTTACTCCCAGTTCAAAAGCTGCTGCTGACTGAAAGCTGTGGTTTTAGCCGTTTCTCTTTGTGTCAACTAATCCCATTAACCAGAGATGCTCATCAACAAGTATTCCATCAACACAATCAACTTAATGTAGCAGATCTTCTTACAAAAGGTTTTGATGCTGGTAGATTTCAGTACTTGGTTTCAAGTATTGGAATGCTCAATCCCTAAGGCCCAAATCTCTTGTTTGTTTTGTAAAGTTTGTTAAATATTAGTACTGTTAGTTATTTGTCAATTAATACTGCTAGGTCTAATTAGTACTGCTAGTTATATTTAAAACTGTTTGTTAAAACTGTTACTTATAGTTAGTACTGCTGGTTATTTCTATGTATCTTTGTTAATCCTGTGAATAACACTTAATACTGTTAAACAAGAAACATGTTTGGATTTTGTTTTTCTTGGTTTTAAGCTAACTTTTTCAGGATAAACAATGAAGTGTGAAATTGATTATTCCATAATGTATTATTTGAGGGGAGGAAACATCTTGGCTGTTCTTAAAGTGTTGGTTGTTACACCACACAACAAATGGTCATCAATTCACCATGTCTAATAGACATCAAGAATTGACTAGTCCAGAGCAAACGGCTACTGGTAAAGACTTCCCAAATCCGTTGATAGTTGATAGTTTACTCAAAACTATATGGTCCTCAATGCACCATGTTTTTACAATGAAGCATTGGCTAGTCCAGAGCAAACGGCTACTGGTAAAGACTTCTCAAATCCGTTTATAGTTGGTAGTTTACTCAAAACTATATGGTTATCATTGCACCATGTTTTTCTAATGAAGCAATGGCTAGTCCAAAGCAAACGGCTATTGGTAAAGACTCATCAAATCCGTTTATGGCTGGTAGTTTGCCAAAAACTACACTTTGTGTGAATTTGTGAGCTAAAACAAAAGAGAGAATTGGTGAGCTCAAAAACAGAAAGAGAGCTGTGTGAAAAATAGACAGAGTGAAAAGTGAGCCAAAAGAATTGAGAGATGAAATGTGAGCCTAAAAACAGAAAGAGAGATTGTGTGAAGTTATTCTTTTAAGTCTTACAAACCTATGGAGTTTGTACTGCTTATGGGTGGAGAAGTTAATACTGCTAGGCATATTTTAGTACTGCTAGGCCAAAGTTAATACTGCTGGATGACCGTTAGTACTGTTTGGGCCTAACAGATTTTTCATTTATTAATAGAGCCGTTGAGATATTTCCGCCAAATACCTATGGAATAGGGGTTTGACCAATTGGACTTTCGTGCATCTACTATATATTCATATGATTTATTCACGATAACTTCAAATTACTTAATATTGGTCAACTAATATCTCTCTGTTTTCTCTATTAAATTGCAATTAACTTTCTCCAGCCCTCATTCTTACATACACGATCATATCCCACTCAATACCTCACATCGTTACTCATGGCAAATTTGGATTTTTGTGACAAGCATAACATGGTAGCATTTCTGGAAAAATCTACGGGTAGTGCAGGGTTTCATCAGATCATAGATTTCATCACTCGAAGTCATATTTGCTATGCACTTACTAAGAAGCCAGAGGTGTGTGTATCCTTTATAAAACAATTTTGGAGGTCTGCTGAGGCTTTGACTGATGGTAATGGCGACGTCAAGATTAATGCTACTATTGATGGACACTCACTTTCAATCACTGAAGGTTCTTTACGGCGACATCTCAAGTTGGATGATCAAGATGGCAGCAATATCAACAATTTCTTTTCCTTTTACTTTTCGTAAATCATTTTTCAATGATGTTATCATAAAAACCTTATCTTGAATTTGAGCTTTTAAATCCTCATTTTCAGCAGATTTTAAGTTTTGTTTATCAATTAAAGAGTCACTATGTTCTTTAGTACAAACACGTGTCTTTTTATTGAATCAAACTACTCTTTAAAAACATGTTTCACATGATTAATTTTTTTACAAAGACACTCGTTTTCCGAAAGCAATTTTGCCACACTATTTCCAGTTCTACATTTTGGTCTCAATTTCACAATAATCATAATTGACATTCTCTTCCTTGGATTTTTCTCTCATTGATTTTATAATTTCCATTAACTTACAAATGGTAGTGTCTTTGTCTTGTAGCTGAGCTGTCAAATAGTTATGTTCAAAAAATTCTGGAATTTCAAGAGCATTATGATTATTATAAGATTCATCTTTTTGAAAAATTTATTGATTAAGTTGTATTGACAATTTATGAGAAATACAATGTTTTTCAAGTTGTGAGTAACTTTCCAAAAGATCATTATGTGCATTTTGTGATTTCAAAAGCTCAGCGTCAAGATTGAAACACTTATCACAAGATTCATTTCGCTTTCTTTCCATATTCACATATTCACCATTCAAAGACATAGAATTCAACACAGTTAAAAGAACATCTTGAGACATGATTCATTGTAAGAGTCGATCATTTTCTAAAAGTAATTCTTTCTTAGCAATTTTCAAACATTGTTTGTCAACTGAAGACTGTTGAACAGCAGCATCCATTTGGTCAAAACCTGTTTGTACTTCTATTATTTCATTTAGAAGATCTTTATCAAACACATTGAAGATGTCTTTTAAAGATTTTAGAAATGGAATAATTTCCTTGTTAAAAACAGCTTTAGTATGTTCAAACCCCCATTCACCTTCTGTACGAGCATCAGGTGTAGTCCTTATCTTCACCATGTTGTCAAACCTGGCAAGGTGAAATTTAAGCTTTTTAAGGCTTTCATTCACCAAGCTTACCTTAGTAAGTTCCTTAGGAGCTTATATTTTGACAAGTGATGCATAAGAAGATTTACTGGTAGGATTGAACATACGCAACCAGAAAGCTTGTTCAGCCGACAATTCTTGTTGTGGAGAAAACGTTTCCCAAAATCTTCAGATAGTCTATTTAATTTTTCATAATCAATAAGTTTATGAGAAATGTTTTGTTTAATGGCCTCTGGATCCTTTTCTTTTCCAGACATTTTTGATCGACTCTCTTCTTCCAAAATTAATATTTCCTCATCATCAATCACAAGCATAGAAACATGTTTAGCAGAAATAACAATACCATCATACAAGGTTGGTTTAATCCGCTGAGCTTTCTTGAGATAAAATGGATTTTGATAACCTAGAGCTTGTTTGTGTATATTATCATAAAAAACTTGAGGCTTTGTTAACATGTGCACTGTTTGAGCAGATTGACCCACTTTAAAAATAATATTATCAAGTTCCTTTATCTTCTTTTCCAAATCAATTTCATTTTCCATATATTTATTTTCTTTTTCTTTGGATTCATTTTTGAAAACAGTGAATGTTTGCAATAAACATTCCTTTTCTTTGATTTGTTTAGAAAGATTTTGCTCAAGTGAGTCAACTTGTTCTTTTAGTGCAAGCTTCTCTTTAATCATATCATCCATTTGAGAATCAATCATTTTTTTCACGACTGCTTAAATCAATATTAAGACGTTGTTCAAAAGTTTTGACTTGTTCTTTATATATCTCTAGCTCAGCGGTTATTGATTCATTATTATGTTCCTTATTAGCCTTTTCCTTATTATTTACATGATCAATCATTTGTTCCGACATTTGTTCAATTACATATAAGATCATTGAATCTTGTTGTGCCTGCAAAGTAGTATCTTGAACAGTTGTCAGTTGTGTTTCTTGCAAATATTGAGAATACAGAATGATATTGCTATCACTATGTATCTCATTATCTGAAAAATCCACAACTGGTGATTGTTCAAAATCCTGCATTGCATGCACACTTTGATTTTCCATATCATTAAGATAGGTTTCAGAATGGGGTACCTCTAAGATAACGTCAGAACCATAGTTGGAAATATTGGCCATGAGAACCGCTTTTACATTCGAGATATCATCACAGTCAGAATCATAAGTATCAAGATCCTCAATCTTAAAAGCAACATTGTTTGGAATGATTGTCTGAACAGCTTGACCGTCTAGAATCCCTGGATCTACAAAAAATGTGAGTTGCTTTTCATCCAAAATTTGTCCAGCTTCCTGAGCTTCAACTAACATTGCTTTATCCTTATACCATGATGCATTCCTTGGTCGCTTAGGCTGAGTGCATTTCCTAGCCATATGTCCTTCACCTTGACAGTTGTAGCATTTAACAACCCTTTCCTGTCCACTTGCATTGTTTCCCCCAGAACTAGTAGCATTACTCTTATAACCAGTACCAGAATAACTTTGACCTTGTCTCCCCTGAACTTGTTGCACTGTGACCCTGCCATCTTGAATAGTGGTTGGGTTTCTTAAATTCGATGAAGTTCTAAGTTGATTATTGGTTGAGGGGAACCTTGAGAAAGCTACAGTTGTTAGAAAAGTCATTGCCTTGTTGAGACAAGCAATTGGATCATCTCCTGGAGAGAATACAGGAACAGCAAAACCTGAGTCCACAATGTGACAACCATGACTTGAGCAGGTTAGTCAAACCCTTAGTATTTGACTTTTATGTCTATGGTGACGTGCGGCTTATGTGAATTATGTGCTATGTGTATGAATATGTGTTTATGAGGTAGTGGAAATCCATCGTTAGAATGTGAGCATTCTAAAAGATTGGATTAATGGTGAAAAATGGTGATTTCCTTTCGTTCACTTTTAAGTGACAAGGAAAATAATTATTGGAAATTTAATGTTTTGTCTTTAATGTGTAAGTATTTATACGTATATGTATTTTGTGTTAGTTATTTAAGATAGGTTTAGCGTTTAAGTGTTAGATTAAGAAAATGTAAAATTTCTAATTTTAGAAAGTTAGGTTAGAAATGAATAATTATTTTTAGAAAGGTAGTAAACTACGTTTAAATAAAAAGGTATAGTCAAAATAATTAAGGTTTTTATAAAAACTTGAGGTTTTAATTGTAAATATAAAATAAAAATAAAAAATAATCCATTTTCATGTTGTAAATTAAGTCATGTTCATTAATCAGCGAGTGAAGTCTCAAGTAAATACTTATGAATTGATTCCCCTTGATGTGAGTAAACTTAATCAATCATCATACATTTTTGCACTCATCTTTCCTGCTTAGTCAAAGAGTACCTGCATCAAATTCAACTCTCTCCTATAAACCTTAGCAACCTGTGATGATTTCACCACGTGGAATAGATATCACTGGTATACCTTACGAATGATATTAGTTGCCTTCATATCACAATCAGCCTGAATTTTCTTAGTAGCAGATAATTCAGCATATTTCTTTGTTCTGGTCGCCCTATTCTCTTCAATAATAGGCCAAATGAGTGGATCATTTTCAACTGATTCAAGTATCATTCTTTTGTGCTCTTTGTTTTGTATGTAAAGTTCCATTCTACTTTTCCAAGAATCATACAAGTCCTTGTCCAACATTGGTGGACGCTGGTCAGCACCGGAGAGTATCATGTACTCACAAGAGTATTCTTTTTGTACAGTTGGAATAATTGATTCCCATCTGTTTGATGCTTTTAGATTACTTATGGATCGATACGAAATATTTTTTAATTGATTAAGAGTAATTGTGTTTTTTTTTTTATAGTGAGTTGTATCTTTTAATCTATTGAGAATCTTGAAACTACATTGGATTTTTGTATTTTTTTTTTTTTTTTTTTTTTTACAACTCTGAATTATAAATCGGAACTAAAATGGTTGTTAATGGTTAAATAAATATGGTATTTATTAATTTGTTTAGTTATTGTTGGGAATAAATCTTCACATGACTTAATACTGCCAACAGTACTAAAGGAGTTAGTACTGCCAGCACAAAGTTAGTACTGCCAAGGAAACTTAATACTGCTAGTTGAAGAAGTTTGTACTGCTAAATGGTCAAAGCTGATGAACTAAAGATAAGAACGGATAGAGAGCGTTTCGGGATATTTAATTTTAAATTGTAACTATTCCTAATAGATAGGAGATATATTGTAAAGGGCTCCTTGTATTTCTATAAAAGGAGATCCCTAGAGTAGTGATAGACAGAACTTTTAGAGATACATTTAGAGAGCGTTTTGTAATAGCTTCAAGGTTGTGTAACCCCAGTACTTAAAGAGTACTCGTATTATTTATAATATTGAAGCAGTGAGTTTTGTGTTTATTGTTTGAGTGTGATCATTACTGTTTCATTTATAAATTTCTCTAGAGTATCAAAGTGTAGATTCCGCATACACTTTGGTATATACACAAAGTCTCAATCTTTGTTATTTTGGATTCTTCCAAGGTAACAAACTCTTTATATCATAAAGAATCGATCAAGGCGTGGGATAAACAAGTGGTATCAGAGCCTGTGCTTTGAGATACTTTGATCTAGGAAAAATGGAGTTAGAAAATTCTCAGAACAATTCGTTGGCAAAGCTTCCCATTCTCAAACTAGGAGAGTATGAGATGTGGGAAATCAGAATCAAGCAGTACTTTCAGATTCAAGATTATGCATTATGGGAGGTAATAGAAAATGGAAATTCGTGGGTGCCTATTCCTGTTACAGCACCAGAATCTGGTCCATCAACAGCATTGAAGATGAATGTGCCCTCTACTGTGGTAGTCTGGATGAACAAACCCGACTTTGATACTATGGGTTTGGATGATTTATATAATAATTTTAAAATTGTTGAACAAAAGGTTAA
>BQNB010159146.1:0-14944 GCA_026074375.1 Tanacetum coccineum | reverse complement strand
TTTTGTGTCTTCTTTGTAGCATCATTTCCTCCAAAGCGAGCTTTAATAGCAATAAACATAGATTGAGCATCAGCATACTGGTTAAAGGTAAGCTGATGTTCATTTGGGAGTGCCATGAGGAGAAGACTTCTGGATTTGACATCATTCTTCTTGCAAATCTTTTCTTCAGTAGTAGATGGTACAGTTATCTTCAATGCTGTTGATGGACCAGATTCTGGTGCTCCCATAATGCATAGTCTTGGATCTGGAAGTACTGCTTGATTCTGATTTCCCACATCTCATACTCTCCTAGTTTGAGCATGGGAAGCTTTGCCAACGCATTGTTCTGAGAATTTTCTAACTCCATTTTCCCTAGATCAAAGTTTCTCAAAGCACAGGCTCTGATACCACTTGTTGATCCCACGCCTTGATCGATTCTTTATGATATAAAGAGTTTGTTACCTTGGAAGAATCCAAAATAACAAAGATTGAGACTTTGTATGTATACCAAAGTGTATGCGGAATCTACACTTTGATACTCTAGAGAAGTTTATTAATGGAACAGTAATGAACACAAACAAACAATGAACACAAAACTCACTGCTTCAATATTATTAAATAATACGAGTACTCTTGAAGTACTGGGGTTACAAACCTTGAAGCTATTACAAATTCTCTCTAAATGTATCTCTAAAAGTTCTATCTATCACTACTCTAGGGATCTCCTTTTATAGAAATACAAGGAGCCCTTTACACATATATCTGCCTATCTATTAGGATCAGTTATAATTCAAAACTAAATATCCCGAAATACTCTCCATGCATTCTTATCTTCAGTTCATCAGCTTTGACCATTTAGCAGTACAAACTCCTTCAACTAGCAGTATTAAATAACATTGACAGTTCTAACTTAATACTGGCAGTACTAACTTTGTACTGGCAGTACTAACTCCTTTAGTACTGTTGGCAGTATAAAGTCATATGAAGATTTATTCCTAACAACTAGGGATAAAACTAGTGCCATCCTTAAGGACTTTATAAGACAAATTGAGAACCAATTAAATCAAAATGTTAAAACTATTAGATGTGATAATGGTACAGAATTTAAGAACAGGGACATTATTGAATTATGTGGGTCAAACGGGATCAAGAGGGAATACAGTAATGCCAGAACTCCACAACAAAATAGAGTTGCTGAAAGGAAGAACATGACCCTAATTGAGGCTGCTAGAACAATGCTAGCAGATTCATTTTTACCTAACACTTTTTTGGCTGAAGCAGTTAGTACTGCTTGTTATGTCCTTAATAGGGTGTTAGTGACCAAGCCTCAAAACAAGACACCTTATGAACTTATAATTGGTAAAATACCAATCATAAGCTATATAAGACCTTTTGGGTGCCATGTGACCATCTTGAATATCATTGACCACCTAGGCAAGTTTGAAGAAAAGTTTGATGAAGGGTTTTAAGTTGGGTATTCTCTAAATAGCAAGGCTTTTAGGGTATACAATTTATAAACTAAGAGGGTTGAATAAAACCTGCATATAAACTTTTTAGAAAATAAACCTAATGTTGTAGGGAAGGACCTAATTGGCTGTTTGATCTTGATTATTTAACTGATTCAATGAACTATCAGCCTGTTACTGCAGAAAATAAATCTAACAAAACTGCAGGTCCAAAAGAAGCTAATCATAGTGCAGGTACACAAGATAATATTGATGCAGGAAACTCTTAAATGGAAGCTGAACCTGCTCAAGAATACTTTATGGTCTTCTTATACTTCAACAGTCAAGATCTCAGAAGCAAAGAATGGAGATGAAAAGCCTAATGGGGATACTGGTCCAAAGACAAATGAGGAGCCAAAAGATCAGGAACATCAAGCCTTTTTGGAGGAGCTTGAAAGGCTTAAAAGACAAGAAAAGGAGGCTAATGATGCGGCTGAAGCTTTTAGAAAGGAGTTTGCTCAATGTACTGAGGATTTGCTTTTTCAAATAGGAGCTGCTAGAGCTACCAGTACTAACACAGTTAATATTGTTAACACACCAATTAGTATTGCCAGCCCTTCAAGAGTTTTTAGTACTGGTGGACCTGATCTAACCAACAATGACCAAGATGATTCTTAAATACCTGCTCTTGAGGATATTTATGAGAATCCAAGTGATGGGATTTTTACCAATGCATCTTATGATGATAAGGGTGCAGTGGATGACTTCACTAATTTAGAAACCACTGTGAATGTTAGTCATATTCCCACATCAAGGATACACTCCATTCATCCTACAACTTAAATTCTTGGAGATCCAACCTTAGCAGTTCAGACAAGGAGCAAAGTGAATAAAAGTTTTGGAGCTCATGCTTTTGTTAGTTATATTCAAAAGCAGAGAATAAATAATCATAAGGATTTCCAGCACTGTTTGTTTGCATGCTTCCTTTCTCAGATTGAACCCAAGAAGATATCTTAAGCTCTTGAAGATGAAAGTTGGGTTGATGTTATGCAGGAAGAGCTGTTGTAATTCAAGATTCAGAAAGTTTGGATTCTGGTTGACTTGCCTTTTAGAAAGAATGCAATTAGGAAAAAATGGGTTTATAGGAATAAAAAGGTTAAAAGAGGTGTTGTAGTTAGAAATAAGGCAAGGTTGGTTGCCCAGGGATATAGACAAGAGGAAGGGATAGACTATGATGAGGTTTTTGCTCCTGTGGCTATGATTGAAGCCATCAGGATCTTTTTGCCCTTTGCTTCTTATATGGGATTCATAGTTTATCAAATGGATGTGAAGAGTGCCTTCATGTATGGCATAATTGATGAGGAGGTTTAAGTATCTTATCCTTTAGGCTTTGTAGATCCTAAGTTCCCAAACAAGGTTTATAAGGTTGTAAAGGCTCTATATGTTTTACATCAAGCTCCTAGATCTTGGTATGCTACTTTATCTACCTTCTTGGAGCAAAGTGGATATAGAAGAGGAACCATAGATAAGACTTTGTTTATAAAGAAGGAAAAGAATGATATCATGTTAGTGCAAGTATATGTGGATGATATTATTTTTGGTTCTACAAAGAAGTCTTGGTGTGATGAGTTTGAAGCATTGATGAAGAGTAGATTCCAAATGAGTTCTATGGGAGAGCTCACCTTCTTTCTTGGATTACAGGTCAAGCAGAAAGAAGATGGAATTTTCATAAGTCAGGACAAATATGTTTCAGAAATCCTGAAGAAGTTTGATTTTATAAGTGTGAAGACTGCTAGTACTCCTACTAAGACTCATAAGCCACTGGTTAAGGATGAAGAAGTAGCAGATGTGGATGTACATCTTTATAGGTCCATGATTGGTTCCTTAATGTATTTAACTGCTTCTAGACCAGATATTATGTTTGTTGTATGTGCTTGTAGCAGGTTCCAAGTTAATCCCAAAACTTTACATCTTCAAGCTGTGAAAAGGATCTTTAGGTATCTTAAAGGCAAACCCAAATTGGGTCTTTGGTATCCTAGAGAGTCATCCTTTGACTTGGTAGCTTATTCAGACAGTGACTATGGTGGTGCTAACCTTGACAAGAAATCCACAATAGGAGGTTATCAATTTCTTGGTCATAGGTTGATTTCATGGCAATGCAAGAAGCAACCCATTATGGCTACTTCTACTAAAGAGGCTGAGTATGTTGCTGCTGCAAATTGCTGTGGACAAGTCTTGTGGATACAGAACCAAATGTTAGACTATGGGTTTAATTTAATGAAAACAAGGATTTACATTGACAATGAGAGCACTATCTGCATTGTCAAGAACCCAGACTTTCATTCTAAGACCAAGCATATAGAAATTAGGCACCACTTCATCAGGGATGCTTATGAGAAAAAGCTGATTCAATTACTCAAGATACACACGGATAATAATGTAACTGACCTCTTAACTAAAGCTTTTGATGTTAGCAGGCTCAACTTCTTGATTGTTAGCATTAGAATGATAAATTTGTAGTTGCATTAGTTCAGGGGAGGCAAAATGGTTTAGTTTGGAGTTATGCAGTTTGTAGATGAATTTTTATTTAGAAGATGGGTTGTGGATGATATGCTGACTTTTGAGGTTCATATGTTGCATGTTATATTGAAGATAAAGTTAATACTATTGGTATAACCCGTTTGTACTGCTAAGCTTAGTTAATGCTGTTGGTAATCATTTTGTACTGCTAGTACAAAAGTTCATACTGCTAGGTTCAGTTACTACTGTTGTGTACATATGGATTGAAAATGTTGCTAGATGATTAATTTGAGAAGAAGAAATTGCTGGAAGCATGGATGTTCTGTAAGTGTTGGTTTTTATCACCACACAACAAATGGTCATCAGTTCACCATGTCTAACAGACATCAAGAACTGGCTAGTCCAGAGCAAACGGCTTCTAGTAAAGACTTTTCAAATCCGTTGATAGTTGATAGTTTACTCAAAACTATATGGTTTATCAATGCACCATGTTATTGCAATAAAGCATTAGCTATTCCAGGGCAAATGGCAACTGGTAAAGAATTATCAAATCCGTTGATGGCTGGTAGTTTGCCAAAACTATAATTTCACCTAAGTTTTTGGGATGACTTAAGGTTAAATTCGGGAAGAAATGGGTCAAAAGTAGTATTTTGGTTTGATTAACAGTTTTTAACTTCTATCCATGGGTCATGCATAAATATGGATCCTCATGAACTCTTACATGTCTATCTAGTTATTTCTAGTATGCTTGTGATGAATAGAGGCATGTTGTTGCATGATTATTGGAGAAAAGGTTAATACTGCTAGGCAAATTCTTAATACTGATGGGTTAAACTTTGTACTACCAGTACAAATGTTAGTACTGTTAAGGTACTATTTGTACTGCTGAGTTACCATCTACACTGTTTGGTCAATAACAGATTTTCAACTCTTTGAATATTACCGTTGAGGTTTTTACGCAACTAACTGCGTATATAAGGTTTTTAACATTGAAAAATTATTATCTTTACCTTATTTACAAGTTTCTTTCAAACTAAAGATATAATTTCTTTGATCATTCCCTTTCTGAACCTTATACACTCTTTATAAAATCTCAATTGCTTTTACTAAACCCTAATTAACTCTAAAACGATCTTACCCCAGCACTTATATTTGTGTTTTGCCCATTCCTTCTATGCTCATGGCAAATATGGACTTATGCGATAAGCATAACATGGTGGCTTTCCTTCAAAAGCCATCTGGAAGTGAAGAGTTCCATCAGATAGTAGATTTTCTTACTGGTAGTCATATTAGGTATGCTTTAACTGCAAACCTTACTATCTATGTTTCTCTAGTTGAATAGTTTTAGCATACTGCAACTGTCAAAACAGTCAGTGATGGAGAACAACAAATAACTGTTACAGTTAATGGGCATAAATTTGCTAGTACTTAAGCATCTGTTAAGAGACATCTCTAATTAGCAGATGAAGATGGTATTAGTTCTTTGCCCAACAATGAAATATTTGAACAAGTATCTCTAATGGGTTATCTTTCTGATAATGACAAACTTACTTTTAAAAAGGATAAATTTTCACCCCAATGGAGATTTTTTATCCATACCATCTTAGATTGTTTAAGTCTTAAGAAAACTTCATGGGAACAATTTTCAAGCAATATAGCAACTGCAATTATTTGTTTGGCAACAAACAGGACTTTTAAGTTTTCACAACTAATTTTTGATGGTATGGTGAAAAATATAGATAGTAAAACCAAATTTTTGATGTATCCACATTTTATACAAATCTTTTTGAACAAAAAGAAAAGGTTTCTTGATGAACATAATGCAGAATATGTTGCTCCTTCTTTAACACAGAAACTTTTTAGCAACATGAAAATTAGATTTTCAAGGGTACATGTACCTCTATTTGATTCTATGCTACTTCGTGACCAACCTAGTCAGGGTGAAGGACCAACACTCTCTATTGAGTCCCAACACACACCCACTGCTTCTTCACCATCTACATCCCAACCTACTACATCTCAGCCAACGTCTTCACAAGCACAATCTTCTCATGAACCTACTACTGAACCTATCACTACCACTTCATCTCCATATCCACAAGCATTACAAATTCCATAAACAACATCTTCCAGGCCCTTTGATTCACCTCTCTCGGGAGGTTACACACCTGGAAGTGTTGAGGGCAGTATGAAACTCAAATAATTGACGGATTTGTGTACCAAATTAGTTACAAGAGTCACTAACTTGGAGACAAAACTCAAAAAGACTAAAGAGGTTCATGGTAAGGCTCTTACCAAATTAGTGAAAAAGGTCAAAAGGTTGGAAGATAAGCTCAAATCTACCAACAAAAGGAGAAAGGCAAAAATGGTCATCTCAGATGAAGAAGAGGATTTGGTTTTAGAGGATCCTTCCAAACAAGGAAGGATGGAAGAGACAGAATGTGCAGATGTAGAGGAAGAGTATGCAGGAGTGGAGCATGTTTTTGATCTATCTGAGCAGCAAGTTACTCCTCTAAAAGCTCCACAGGTGGAAGTACAAAGCCAAGAAACATTTGAAGTTGAATTAAGTGTTCTCAGTGCAGCGAAAATTCTTGCAGAGGCATCCAAAGAAAGGGTAAAGACCTACGATAGAAAAAGGAGAAGTACTGATAGTCCACAAGTTAGTATTGCTTTAGGTCTTTTTAGTACTGCTAAGGATATTCAAGATACTGATAAATAATTAGCCAAAAAGATTGGTGATTTTTAAGTTGTGGATAAGTAGTTTTTATTTAGTAGATTGGTAGAGTTAGGTTAGGTGGTAGTTAGTAAGTTTGAGTTTGGGAGTTAGTGTCAGTTGTTCAGGTTAGTAGATTTTAGTTAGGTTAGTTTTAGGTTAGGTTTATAGTCTTCGTTTAGTTAGCTTTAGTAGGGTTTGTAGTAGTTTTTTTTTGGTAGGTAGGTGGTTTTTTTAGGTTCTTAGTAGTGGTTAGTTAGTTTTGGAGTTGTAGGTAGTGTTTAGTTATAGTTTGGGTAGTGTTAAGAAGTTAGTAGGTCGTAGTTAGGAGGGATGTGTAGGTTAGTTTTTTTAGGTTTTTAGTAGTTTTTTTTTTTAGTTTTTTTGGTTTAGTTTTAGTAGAGGTCGGGTCGAGATTTTTGTTTTAGTAGGTGTTAGTTAGTAAGATAAGTTAGTGTAATATAGTGCGTAGTGAGGGTAGGCTTTATTTGTAGTTTGTTTTGTTTCAGTGTTTGTTTTTAGTGTAAGGAGTTTTTTTGAGTGTAGGTTATTAAGTTTTTAGGTTGGTATTTTAAGTTAGTTAGGGTAGAGGTAGTTTGGCTGTTTACTGGTTTTTAGGTGGTGTGGGTTTTGGTAGTTTTTTTTAGGTAAGTTGAGTAGGCGTTTGTGTTTTGTTTAGTTGGTGTTAGGGTTTTTAGTTTTTAAGTTTGTAGTAGAGATTGTCGTATTGTTGGGTATGTTTTAGGTTAGTGTTTTAGAGTGTTTAAGTTGTATGTTTTAGTGGAGTGTTGTGTAAGTTTTTAGTGGTTTTAGTTAGTTTTTTGTGTCTTTAGTTTAGTGTAGGTTTTATTGAGGGAGGCTGTGGGTTTTGTTTTAGTAGGTTGTAACTAGTGTTTTTGGTTAAGGCTTAGGTTAGTGGTGACTAGGGTGTTTGTAGGTTAGTTTGGATAGTTTAGTAGTGGGTTAGTAGGCTTAGGTGGTTGTGTCTATTTTTTTTTTTATGGTAGTAGGTAGTTTGTTGATTTTTTAGGGTAGGTTTAGTGTGGTGTTGTACAGTTTTTTTTGTTGACTTTAGCCGTTTTTTTTGTGGTTAGGTAGTGTTAGCTTAGGTTTTAGGGTAGGGATAGGGTAGGTACCAGTTTAAGTAGTTTCAGTGTAGAGTTGTGTGGGTTTTTTAGTTTATTATTTATTTTTGGTGTAGTTTGTTAGTAGCGCCTTTAGGGTGCTTCTTCAGGTTTTAGGTGTTAGCTTTAGAGTTTCTAGATTATGACTTCGTTTAGGGTTGTGTTTGGTTATTGTTTTAGTAGTAGTGTGTTTGTAGTTTTTTTTTACTAGCTTTGTGTAGTTTTTTTGTAGTTTAGTTTTTAGGTTCAGGTTAAGTTGAAGCTTAGGTTTTAGGTTAGTGCTTAGCTAGGAGGGTTATTTAGTATTTTTAAAGTGTAGTTGTAGGTTTTTTCTTTTAGCTAGTTTTCGTGTTTGGTGTTGTTTAGACTTGGTTTAGTTTTAAGTTTCGATGTTTAGTTAGTTTTTGTTGTAGTTTAGCTTGTGTCTAGTTTGGTTTTGTTGCTGTTTTTGTTGGTGTGGTGTGAGGGTAGGTGTGTAAGCCTAGTTGGTGTAGCTTTTTTTTAGCGTGTTTTTAGTTTGGTTTTTGTTGGGTGTTAGCTTTTAGGTCTGTCGGGTTAGTTCTTAGTTAGGTGTTGTTTAGTAGTAGTTTTTTGGTAGCTTTAGCTTTTAAGTTAGTATTGGTTGTTTTGTTATTAGTTTTTTGTTGTTTAGCTTATTTTAGATTTTTTTTTTTAGTAAGTTTAGTGTAGTAGTAGTGTTTTTTTAGGGTTTGTTAGTGTTTATTTAGATTTTAGTTATTGTTAGGAATTTAGTGTTTTTTTAGTATGTTTTGTTTTTTAGATGTGGCTTGCTTAGTACTTGAGTGTTAGTAAGGTGCATGTAGTTAGTGGTAGTTTGTGTCTTAGTTATTAAGTGTTTTTTTAGTAGAGTTAGTTAGTCGACTTTTGAGATAGGGCGTTAGTGGTGTGTGTAGGTTTTTTAAGTGTTTTAGCTTAGTTTTTTAGTTATTGTTTTTATCGCTGTAGTTTTTGTTTGATTATCAGCGAGTTTTATTTGTTTTAGTTAAGTAGGTTTAGTTTTTAGTGGTTTGCATTTAGTTAGGCTACAGTTAGTGTATGTTTTGTTGGTTTTGTTCAGGTATAAGTTAGGTTGAAGATTCGTTTGAGGTTTTTTGATGGGTTTTTTACTTATTTGTTTTTTAGGCTTTTTTAGTAGCTTTTAGTTACGGGTTAGTTTTTGATTTTTTTAGTTAAGCATAGTAGCATTTTGATTATGATTGTCTGCAGGTTTCGATTTCTTTATATTTGTCATTAGCTAAGTTTGGTTTTAGTATGTTGGTGGTGTTTTTGAGATGTTTAGATTGCATGATAGGTGTTTAAGTATTTCATGTTATTTGGCGTTATTGAGTGTTGGGTGTTGTATAGTTTTAGTGTTTTTGTAGTAGTTGGGTTGTAGTTTTAGTAGGGCGTTTTGGTAGTCAGTGTTAGTTTTAGTTTTAGTAGGTTTAGGGTAGTACGGTGTTTAGTAGTAGTTAGTTTTAGTTTGTTTAAGTGTGTTATAAGTTAGGTTAGTTTTTGTTAGTTAGTTAGTTTTTTGTTTTGGTTGTTTTGAGTAGGTAGTAGGCTTTTTAGTTTTTAGTAGTTTAGTTGAGCGGTATATTTTTAGTTAGTTTAGTGTTAGTTGTAGGTTTTTCTTTGGTGTAGTTAGTTAGGTAAGTTTTAGTGTTTTTTTTTTAGTGGGTAGTGTGGGGGTTCTTTAGGATGTAGTTGTTAGAGGGGAGTTGGTTGGTTTAGTTAGGTTTTGTTTTTAGTTTAAGTGTTTTTTTTTAGCTTAGTGTAGTTAAGGTTAGGTATTTAGTAGGGTTTTTTAGATTAATAGTCAGTGTGTTTTAGTGTATTAGTTGGGTTTTTTGTAAGGTTATTTTTTAAGGTAGTTTTTTTAGTGGTTGTAGGTAGAAGTGTAGGGTTTGTTTAGCGGTTGTTTTGTTTAGTGTTAGTTCTTAGGTTAGTAGTTGGTTGTAATACAGATGAGTTGTTTGGCTTAGTTTTTTGGTAGGTTAGTGTGTGTTAGTAGTTATATTAGTAGAGTTTTGTTTAAGTTGTTGTGTAGCTAGTAGTGTTTGGGTGTGTTTTTTAGTTAGTATTAGGTTTAGGTAGTAGGTTAGTTTTTTAGTACGTTTAGGGTGATATAGTAGGTTTAGGGTGTGAGTGTGTGTTGTTGTCTGCTAAGGATATTCAAGATACTGATAAATAATTAGCCAAAAAGATTCAAGAGGAAGAGCAAACAAAAGCTTTGGAACAACAAGAACAAGAACGAGATAATTTTGAAGCTGCACTAAAATTACAAAAATAGTTGGATCAAGAGAGAAAAGAAGCTGATGACATTGATTGGAAGAAAATTGTTAAACAAGTTCAAGAGAGACGGTTAGGTTCAATGATAAGATATCAAACTCTCAAAAAGAAACCAGTTACAGTAGCTCAAGCAAGGAAAAATATGATGGTATATTTGAAGAACATGGCTAATTACAAGATGAGTTATTTTAAAGGTATGAGTTATGATCAGATTAGACCTATATTTGAGAAAGAGTATAACAAGGTACAAACTTTATTCAAGAAGGATTCTGAAGTTAGTAAGCCAGAGAAAAAGAGAGTTGTAGAAGAAGCACTACTTTAATAAAGTTTCAAGAAGTTGAGGACAGCTCAAGCTTTAGGTTCAGAGCCTTTTCAAGAACTATCATCTGAAGAACCAAAAGAGTTATCTAAAGAAGATATTAGGAAGCTGCTAGAGATAGTTCTAGTTGAAGAATTCAGAATAGAAGCTCTGCAAATTAAGTATCCCATCATGGATTAGGAAATTCATACTGAAGACTCAAGAAAATATTGGAAGATTATCAGGGTTAGTAACATCACAGAGGCATATCAAAGCTTTGAAGATATGCATAAGGTATTTGATAAAAAGGACCTTGATACTTTATAGAGCTTAGTTAAAGAAAATTTTAAATCTGCAGAACCTACTAAAGACATGCAAAGAGCTCTATGGGTTGAATTAAAAAGACTCTATGAACCAGACAAGGAGGATATACTGTGGAAGCTACAAAGATATATGCATGATCCTTTGACTTGGAGATTGTATGGATCATGTTTAGTACATCATGCATCTTTAACAAGTGGGCATGACATCTATATGCTACCAGAAAAGGATTATCCTTTGACAACTGAAGTTATGATGTTGATGCTCAGCAGAAGATTGCAAGTAGAAGAAGATAGTGAGATGGCAAGAGACTTAGTCAAGAAAATCTTCATAGAAGCCAATAGATTAAGAAGATAAAGTGTTTGGAAGAATCCTCCCAGAACCAAAAAGCTTTAATTTAACAAACTTGATGATTTAAAGATAAATCACAAGTTTAGGGGAGGATCGTTGAGAATTAAAGGGCTTATACTACTCAAGAACTTAGTACTGCTACTTGAAGGTTTATACTGCTAGTAAAGATTGAAGAATATAAACCAAGTCATTAGTACTGCCAGTTGTAATATTAGTACTGCTAGTTATAGTTAGTACTATCAGTACTAAGTGATAGTTCATTAGTACTGCTAGTTAGTTAATTAGTACTGGTAGTGTATATTATTAGTACTGCTTATGAGATATGTATAAGTTATAATAGGAATAGATATGCATTATCTCTTCACATGTTTTGTAAGCCCATTAGGGTTTTTCCTTGGTGTATAAAAAGAACCTTACAGCATAGTTAGAGAGATGAGTTCATATGCATATCTTCTAGTTAGTAATTTATAATATAGCATATTAATAGTAATCTAAGTTCTGTTTTATTCATTGTTCTTTTTAGCATTATAAGTTAGTTTCCGCATAACTTATATTGTTCATAGTTATTGTTTCTCTTATAGTTAGTTTGGATCTATCCAGATTGGCTACCATCCTTAACAGGCTAGAAAGATCTATTCAGATTGGGATCTACACTCATACTTTTTATAAAAATGTCACAAACATTTTTACATCTTTTACAAAAACATTTTTAGATTTAAAAGAAATGTTTTATTCAAATAAATATTTTAAATTCAAATTTTCTATCCAAAAACATCTAGAAATGTTCCAGAAAACACCTCCCCCATAAAAGACAAAAAAAAGGAGCGTCAGGCTTGGGCTGCCCCTTTAATTATAACGGACAGCCCCCTTAATTTTAAGGGGACTGGCACCCTAATTACTAGACTATTCCCCACTAATTTTCTCACCTTTTGCACACACTTTCTTTCTGTTCTAAATCAGTTTATACAGTCCTTTCTTTTCTTTGATCATTTAATCATAAGGCTTTGTTTCCAAGTGATCCAAGCTTCGATCATCAAGTACAAGAGAAGAATACTTCCTATCATCAAGTGAAGAAGTATTATAGTTTAGTGTATGTCCTTTCAACCTTGTTGCAATTGTATCATATCTTGTAAATCATTTGTATATTATGAAGGTGTGTATCGTAGTTGTGTATACTAAGTAGATTGTTGTGATCATTGTAAGTATAGTTAGACCGGGGTGATCTTAAGTAAGTAGTGATAGATTGGTGTGATCGTACTTGTATCTTGGTGAAGTGGAGTTGTGAAGCTAAGTGAAGTTGTGAAGTGAGGAATAGTCGTGTAGTGAAGAAGAAGTCATGTGGTAAAGCCTAGTTGTGAATTGTCGTGAACTGGTATGTTGTGTTATGATAGATTAGTTCTAGCTAGGATTAGAAATCGACATTTAGCTTAGTGTCAAAAATTGGTGTAAGCTAAGTTGTGTATGATTTTTTCCGCCTAAAGGGAGCTTGTTGACATAGTAAAGAGAATTCTCGAGTTTGGTGCTCGGGGAGTGAAGTAGGGCGAAGAGGTGCTTAGTTACCGAACCACTATAAATCTTTGTGTTGTGGTTTGATCTTTCTATCTCTTATCTCTTACCTTGCATATTTATTTTATATCTAGTTATTACTCACTTGATTAGTTAAATTTTTTATATTGTGAATTCACATAAAGTCGAATCTAAATTTTTATAAACAAGCATAACATTAATTTAAAAAGTGGTAAACTATTCAACCACCCTTCTAGTTTTCCATAATTGGTATCAGAGCAACGTCAAACAAGATTTTTAAAATAAAATGTATTTTAAAACTTAAATCGATCTATAGAATTGGAAAAATATTTAGAAGGGCAATCTATGTAAAGACCACCACTATTTGAAAGTGGTAGATTTATTTACTAGAAAAATAGATTCAAAACTTATGTGAAATCAAAAGATCTAGATCTTTGGCATGTTATTACCTATGGTGATTTTCCTCCTATTCAATATAATCCCGAAACTAAAAAGGATTAAACTGTATCTTTTGATAAACAAAATGATGATCTTAAAAAGAAACTTGCTAAAAATAATGAAGCTAAAATGGTGATTTATAATGTTTTACCACATAAAGAATACGAAAGAATTTTCATGTGTATAACCACAAAAGAAATCTGTGATACTTTATTAATCACCCACCAAGGTAATAGTCAAGTCAAAGATATAAAATAGATCTTCTTGTTCAACAATATAAACAATTTACTATTTCGGAAGAGGAATTGATAGATAATGCTTTAGCTAGATTTAACACTATTATTACTAGTCTAAAAGTACTTGATGAAGGTTTTTCTAGCAAGAATTATGTTAGGAAATGTCTTAGGGCACTTCATCCTAAATGGTACGCAAAAGTTACGGCTATTGAAAAATCAAATGATTTAACATCTCTATCGCTTAATGAACTTATTGGAAACTTGAAAGTTTATGACGTATTAATTAAGAATGATTTCAAAATGGTCAAAGGCAAAAGAGAACAAAATAGATCTCTTGCTTTAAAGGCCAAAAAGGAATCAAGTGATGAAGATAGCTCAAATTCAAATAGTAAAGATGAAGAATACGTCATGGCCGTAAAATAAATCAAGAAATTTTTCAAAAGACAATAAAGATTTGCAAGACAACCACGAGATGAAAGAAAGTTATTTCAAAGAAGTAGAAGTGACAAAGATGGTAAAAGTGAAAGAAAATGCTTTAGATGTGGAGATCCAAATCATTTTATCAGAGAATGTCCAAAGTCGTCAAGAAGCAAAAATCAAAAAGCTTTCATTGGAGGAGCATGGAGTGATAGTGGCGATGATGAGGAAGAAAAGGTTAAAGACAAAACTTGTCTTCTAGCTCAAGCATCAAATGAAATATGCTTAGGAATAAACTTAGAGCCAGACGAATGGATTAAAGATAGTGGATGCTCAAAGCAAATGACGGGTAATAGAAAATTGTTCTCTACATACAAAGCGTATAACGGAGGGAACGTCATTTTCGGAAGCAATTTACAAGGCAACATCATAGGCAAATGTATGATTTCTCATGACTCCCTAATCATTAAAAATGTTGAGCACATAGATAATTTAAAATTTAATTTGCTTAGTATTGGTCAAATATGTGATAATAAATGCAAAGTAATATTTTCCGAACATGATAGTGAAATAATCAAAGACGAAAAGGTCATAGGTAGAGGAATTAGAAAAAGAGGACTATATGTGATGAAATTAGGAAATAAACCGAAAGATAAAATATGTCTTGCAACTTTAGATGAAAACTCCACTTTATGGCATAGGATATTAGGTCACGCAAATATCCAATTAATTCAATCTTTGGCTTATAAGGAATTAGTTAGAAATCTACCTAAGCTTAAATTTGACCGACATTTTTGTGACGCTTGCAAAATTGAAAAGGAAGCTCATGCTAGTCACAAATCCAAAAATATAGTATCAACAACTAGATGCTTAGAATTATTACACATGGACTTATTTGGCCCATCCGCCGTACAGAGTTATGAAGGAAATCGTTATACCTTAGTAATCGTAGATGACTATTCTGGATATACATGGACTAGATTTTTAGGAAATAAAACTGAAGCCTTCGAAGAGTTTGAAATATTTAGCAAAATGATTCAAAATAAATTAGGATGTTTCATAGTGTCAATTAAAACGGATCATGGTCAGGAATTTGATAATGAAGTACAATTCAGAAACTATTGTGAGTTAAACCGAATTTCTTACAATTTCTCTGCTCCTCGTACTCCACAATCAAATGGGGTAGTAGAAAGAAAGAATCGTACTCTACAAGAAATGAGTAGAACCATGTTAAATGAACAATCCGTTCCACAAAACTTTTAGTGTAATGCGGTCGATACATC
>BQNB010159145.1:0-14945 GCA_026074375.1 Tanacetum coccineum | reverse complement strand
AACATGATTTTGAGGTAGTGTTTGATTTTAATGGTGAGTTTTTAAAAGAGTGTATGTATGCGTGTATATATAAGGTAAAATAAGAGTAGTGACCAAGTTTTGAAGGAGTGGTGGCCAAGTTGTGGAGGAGTGGTGTCCAAGGTGAGCTAGGGTTACTAATAAGAGCTAGTATGTAGCTTTGAAAGGTGTAAGGAGGTTGGAAAGGGTTCGGTTAACAAGGGTGGTGACAAGGAGGTTTCTTTGGGCTCAAGGAGGCTAGTAGCTTACAAGAAGGTGACAAGGAGGTGATGGAGGTGCTTAACAAGGTAGTAGGCATGGTGATGAATCATAGAGAAGGGTGGTTGCTTGGTTCAAACTTGGTTCGAGCTAGTTAAGGTGTTACGGGTACATTAGGGTTTCGGGTTAGGGTTTTGGATTTAGGACGAGCTATGGGCTGAGATTGAGGGAAAATATGGTTCAAATGTGATGTTTAAGAAGCTTGTAAGTTGTGTTAGAAAGGTTGTACGAAATGCCTTAGAAAAATGGAAGGAAAATGGGCTAGTTTGAATGTTGTGCTATATCGGGTTATACCATAAGCTTAAAGAGTTGTACTAAGGTTTTGGAGGGAAAAGGTATTCGAATTTCATGCATTGTACACTTGTACACATGCCTTGAAAGCTTGTACATTTGTTTTTTATGGAAATCTTATACATAATCGGGATTTTGATATAAACGTTTAACGTATAAATCCGTTTTATAATAAACATTTTAAATGGTTCGTTAAATAAATAACGTATGGTAAAAATGAAGTTTAGAACATATTGCTTGACATATTATAATGTTTACTTGCTATAAACATTAATAAAATTAGCATTGGTAGGTTGCATGAACTCGTTTACTTTTGTAATGTAAGTTACGTTACATTATGGATGGAATAGAGCAAAAATCTTTCCATGAAAATGGTTGCATCTAATTTAATAGATGGATGATTACATTGATGAAAATTGCATCTAATTTAATAGATGGATAATTACATAGAGGAAAATTATGGGTTGTTATATTCTTAGAGTAGGGACCACGTTTGATATCTTCCAGAATATTTTATTTCCATATAGCTTGAATACCGCGTATTGCCTTCTTTTGGATATGGCGTATTGGATCTTGTTTTCTTTGTGGTCTTTGGTGAGTGCAGGCACAGATACGCTGTATCTTCCTTGATGGATACGACATATTGGTTGTCAGAACAGTAATCTTCAAAATATCTTCGTTTAAGCTCTAGAATACGTGCCTTTTAATCAATCTTCACCAAGTACTCCATAATTACTGCAATTCTCAAATATAAATGATTAAGTAACAATTCTTTGCAATAATTAAACAAAATGGGTTAATTACATGGGATAAATGATGCTATAAAATAGACGTTATTTGATGTCATCATTCTTCAAGGTCTTCCACCTGATGTGTATGCCATCGTCAATTATCATAATGTTTCCAAAGAGATACGAGATCGAGTTAAGCTTCTTATGCATGACACAAAGTTGTCATTACAAGAAAAGGAATGTAAATTGTATGACGAGTTTGATAAGTTTTTAGTTGTGAAGGGTGAAACACTGTATCATTACTACTGGAGATTTGCTCAACTAATTAATAACAGGAACGACATCAACATGTCAATGACACCAGTTCAAGTGAATATGAAGTTTCTGAACAGTCTACTACCAGAATGGAGCAAATTTGTGACGGATGTGAAGTTGGCTAGATGTTTGCATACTACAAAACTTGATCAATTGTATTCATATCTCAAACAACATGAGGCATATGCAAATGAAACTCGCTTGCTACGTGAACGATACGAAGATCCTCATGTATTTGTTGCCAATTTCAATCAACCACCTTCTCATATTACCAATTATCATTCTCAATACAATGCTACACAATTTCCTCAACAGCCAAACACAATGATTCCACAAGTTCACTCTTCTTAATCATACTCACCAATGTATGCAACACCTCATCTATCACAACCACAAATTAGTCATTTATCTATTCTACCATCACAACAATACTAGTCTTATATGGATCATCAAACCTCATCTGTTCCACCAATTGCTTATAACTCACCTTTATCTTTGACACAACCAATAACTGAGTAATCGTACTGAGTCCTTCTATGGAATCAAGGTCGTGCTGTTCTGGTTTATCTCAGGAGATGATCAATTGCATTCTATTGCATCTCTCAATAAGGCAATGGTTTTCCTGGTAGTTGTAACTGCTTTAAAGTTCCCTTCAACCAACAATCAACTTAGAATTTCCTTTAATCCAAGAAACCAGGCCACCATTCAAGACGACAAGGTTACTGTGTAACAAGTTCAAGGGAGGCAAGGACAAAGTTATGCTGGTACTGGCTATAAGGGTAATGCTACTAGTTCTGGGGGAATAATACAGGAGGGCAAGCAAGGGTGGTTAAATGTTATAATTTTCAAGGTGAATGACACATAGCTAGGCAATGCACTCAGCCTAAGAGGCCTAGGAACGCTGCATGGTTTAAGGAAAAGGCAATGTTGGCTGAAGCACAAGAATCTGGTTAAATTTTGGATGAAGAATAACTTGCATTTCTTGCAAATCTAGGCATTCCAGACGGTCAAGCTGCTCAGACAACCATTCCAAACACTACTGCTTTCCAGACTGAGGATCTAGATGCTTATGATTCTGACTATGATGATGTCTCTAATGCAAAGGCGGTTCTGATGGCCAATCTTTCCAACTATGGTTCATACGTTATCCTAGAGGTACCTCATTTTGAATCCTATCATACTGATATGGATAATTAAAGTGTGCATGCAATGCAGGGTTTTGAACAAACAACAGTTGTTGATTTTATAGATAATAAGATAACAAGTGATAGAAATATCATTTCGTACTCTAAATATTTTCAAGAAACGCAATAGGAAGTTGTTCAAGATACTAATTTGTATGTACAACAAGATTCAATGTTTTTATCTGTGATTAAACAAATGTCAGAACAAACGATTAATCATGTAAATAATTAGGAAAAGGATAATCAAGAAAATAATAATAAATCCTTAACCGCTGAGTTTGAGAGATATAAAGAACAAGTCAAAACCTTTAAAAAACGTCTTAATATTGATTTAAGCACACGTGAAAAAAATGATTGATTCTCAAATGGATGATATAATAAAGGAAAAGCTTGTACTTTAAGCAAGAAAATTTACTCACTTTAACCAAAATCTTCTAATCAAATCAAAGAAAAGGAATCTCTATTGCAAACATTTACTGTTTTCAAAAATGAATCCAAAGAAAAGGAAAGTAAATATATGGATAAATAAATTGATTTAGAAAAGAAGATAAAGGAACTAGATAATATTGTTTACAAAGTGGGTCAATCTACTCAAACAGTGCACATGTTAACAAAGCCACAAGTTTTTTATGATGACAATCATAAACAAGCTATTGGTTATCAAAATCCATTTTATCTCAAGATAGCTCAGCAGATTAAGCCAACCTTGTATGATGGTATTGTTATATCTAGTCAACATACTCCTAGTCATGTGATTGATGATGAAGAGACATTGATTTTGGAAGAAGTAAGTCGATATAAAATGCTTGCAAAACAAAAAGATCCAATGTCAAAGGATAAAACAGTTAATACTACTCCAATTAATTATGTTGAGTTAAATCGATTGTCTGAAGATTTTGGTAAATGTTTTATTCGACAACAAGAATTGCATGCTGAACAAGTTTTTTGGTTACAAGCTTCACACCCTAATACTGACCGATCTGCTTCGTCACCTGTCAAAATTGAGGCTCCTAAAGAACTTCCTAAGGTAAGACTGGTTAATACAAGCCTTAAAAAGCTTAAATACCATCTTGGCTAATTTGACACCATGGTGAAAAAGCGGATTACACCTGATGCTATAACAGAAGGGAATGGGGGTTTAAACACACTAAAGCTGTTTTTCTAAATGAAATTTATCTATTTTTAAAGACCTTAAAAGATATATTCAATGTTTTTGATAAAGATCTTTTAAATGAGATAAAGGAAGTACAAATTTTTTTTAACCAAATGGAAGCTGCTATTTAACAGTGTTCTGTAGACAAACAGTGGTTTGAAATTCATAAGAAAGAACTTTTTTTTGAAAATGACTGACTCTTACACAAAATCATGTATCAAGATGTTATGATATGTGTGATAAATTCTACTGCTATTTTGGATGATGTGAATTTGGAAAACATTGCATTTATCTTGAGTTAACAATGCAACTCAATCAAGAAATTTTTCAAAAGGATACATCCAGTGATAATCAATATGCTCTTAAAATTCCAGAATATTTTGAAAATAATGATTTGAAAGCTCAACTACAAGCTAAAGATACTACTATCTATAAGTTGAAGGAATATATCAAATCTATGAAAGAAAATACCAAGAAAGAGAATGTAAAACAAGAAATGGATGAGATTGAAATTATAAACATTAAATTGGAGCATAGTATGGCCAAATTACTTTTTTAAAATGAGCGTTTGCATAAAAAATTGAGCATTTGAAAACAATTTACAAAGATTAATTTGATTTGATTAAAAAGACACGTGCTTTTTCTAAAGAACAATGTGACTCTTTGATTGCTCAACTGAACTCTAAGTCTATGGAAAATGCGGATTTAAAAGGACAAATTCAAGAAAAGGTTTTTGTGACAACAACATTACAAAATGAATTAAGGAGATTAAAAGGTAAAATGATTGAAATTTTGAACAAATACCAAAGCCACCACTAATTGCGCCAAGCATGTTCAGATAGCTATAGACCTTAGCTCCTAGGTTATTGAAAAAATTGGAAGCTCCATAGACTATCTTAAGCACACTTAGGACAAACTGATCTTCGGGGAATAGTCGAACAAGCTAAAGTAAAACAACCTTTAGATAATGCGTTAGACTTTGCCTGTAAGCATGCCAAACGAATTGAGGAGTTACTTGTTTATGTTCAAGACACAGGCCCTACTGCAAATAAACCTAGTGAGAAATTGGTTGTTGTCACACCAATGAACAAAGTCAAAAAAGTTAGGCTTTCAGAACCTCTCACATCCTCGAGCAACATTCATAAATAGGTAGAGTCATCCAAAACACCAGATTCTAACATACATGTGTTGCCTTCTACAGGATTGAAGAGTTCTACTAGTGCTAGCAGATCACAGCCTAAAGGCAATAAAAAGAATGATAAGATCTTGCAAATACCAAGTAGCAACATGAAGAGTAAAGTAGAAGACCACCCTAGGAGAGTTAAATCTAAGTCTAATAAAAAGAATCGTGTTAAAGACCCTATTTGTGATGCAAATGTTAAGCATACTATGTTAAATGCGAATTTTGAGTTAATTTGTGTTAAATGTAAACAATGTATGTTTGATGCAAATCGTGATGTGTGTTTCCTTGATTTTGTGAATGATATGAATGTGCACTCTAAATCTAAGTCTGCTAAGAAAAGCCAACAACATAATATTTAGAAACCTACGGGTAAAGTGTATACTGAAGTAGGATATACGTGGAAACCAACATGAAGACTTTCACTTTAGTTGGTAACTCATGCCCTTTAACTAGGCTCACTTCAACTAAAGTAGTGCCCATTAAGGAAACCACTTCTCATTGAGTAGAAACACAAAAACCAGAGATTAAAGTCTATAGTAGGAGAACCAAACAAGTAAAATCTGTAGGTTCGAGTAAAAGAGCTAAGATTGTAGAATCTAAGATTGTTAGCAACTCGAAACCCAATAATTCGTGGAGATCTAATGCTACAGATGTTCCATTTTCTTCTTCTTTTGTCAGTGATAGGTTGTCCAAATTTTTCTCTGGTATCTAGACTCTGGATGCTCAAAACATATGACAATGAACCGCTCTCAACTCATGAACTTCGTGAGTAAATTTCTGGGAACTGTTCGATTCGGAAACAACCAAATTGCAAAGATTATGGGGTATGGTGACTATCAGCTGGGAAATGTAATCATCTCTAGGGTATACTATGTCGAAGGACTTGGACACAACTTGTTTTCTGTTGGACAATTTTGTGATGCGGATCTTGAAGTCACTTTTCAGAAAAACACTTGCTTTATTCGAAATTTAGAAGGTGTTGATCTACTTTTAGGATCCAGAGACACAAACTTGTATACAATTTCTCTTGATGACATGCTAAAGACTTCTCCGATCTATCTACTATCAAAAGCTTTAAAGACTAAGAGCTGGTTAGGGCACCGTCGGTTATCTCATCTCAACTTTGGTACTCTAAACAAGCTAGCCAAAGACGGTCTTATACGAGGCATTGCAGAGCTTAAATTTAAGAAAGATCATGTGTGTCAACATGTGCATTAGCAAAAGCAAGAAATCCTCCCATCAACCTAAAGCTGAAGACACTAACCAAGAGAAAATCTATCTTATGTATATGGATCTTTGTGGCCCGATACACGTGGAGAGCATCAATGGGAAAAAGTACATCTTGGTGATTGTTGACGATTAATCATGATTTACTTGGGTCAAATTTCTGTGATCAGGACTCGTACCAAACCCTGTTCCTCAACAACCTTTTAATCCACTAATGAGAAATGATTAAGATCGTTTGTTCCAACCCATGTTTGATGAATACTTCAATCCTCCATCAAGTGCTATTTCTCTAGTTTTAGTAGCTGTTGCACCAAGAGCTGTTGAAATAGCTGCTACACCTTCATCAACAATCATTGATCAAGATGTACCTTCATCAAGTACTTCATCAACTAACCAACAAGAACAATCCTCAATCATCTCATCATTATTTATGTGGGCCGAAGCAATAAATACAGCTTGTTATACCCAAAATCGTTCCCTGATCCGTATATGAGACAACAAAACTCCATATGAGCTGATGCACGACAAGAAGATGGAATTATCGTTTCTTCATGTCTTTGGTTCACTATGTTATCAAGACCAGAAAAATGAAAGATTGGGTAAACTAAATGCAAAGGCTGATATTGGTATTTTTGTTGGTTACGCACCTGCAAAGAAAGCTTTCAGAATTTATAATAGGAGAACCTGGAAAATTATGGAAACTATTCATGTGACGTTCGATGAGCTGACAGCTATGGCTTCTGAACAATTCATTTTAGGACCCGGGCTTCAATCAATGACTCTAGCAACATCCAGTTTAGGACTCGTACCAAACACTGTTCCTCAACAACCTTTTAATCCACCAACCATAAATGATTGGGATCGTTTGTTCTAACCTATGTTCGATGAATACTTCAATCCTCCACAAAGTGTTGTTCCTCCAGTTCTAGTAGTTGTTGCACCAAGAGCTGTTGAAGTAGCCGCTACACCTTTATCAACAACCATTGATCAAGATGTACCTTCATCAAGTACTTCATCAACTAACCAACAAGAACAATCCTCAATCATCTCATAAGGTGTTAAAGAACTGATACCAAATGCACACTTTGATGATCCATGTCATGAACTTCTTCATGATGTTTCTACTTCACAAGAATCATCCTCAAATGTGCAGTCCTCTCACTCTCCATTAGAACTGATTGGTAAACGTGATTGGTGACCCCTCTCGACCAGTCTTCTTAAGAAAGCAACTCGAAACTGATGCCATGTGGTGTTACTTTGATGCCTTCCTAAATTTTGTAGAACCAAAGAACTTCAAAGAATCTATGCTCGAATCCTCATGGATTGAGGCAATGCAAGAAGAAATTTATGAATTTGAAAGACTACATGTTTGGGAATTGGTGTCTTGTCCAGATAAAGTAATGTTGATAAAATTAAAGTGGATCTTCAAGGTCAAGACAGACGAATTTGGAGGGGTACTCAAGAACAAGGCTAGATTGGTTGCTCAAGGATTCAGGAAAGATGAGGGAATCGACTTTAAGGAATCATTTGCACCGGTTTCAAGAATAGAAACCTTCGTATCATAGTAGCAAACACTAGTACAAAAAGTGGATTTGGCTACACCAAAAAAGTGTGACGATATACATATAGTCACACATGCGTTTTTGAATGTGTGTGACAAAAGATCGCGCGACCGTAGGGTGTTTATGGTCACATTTTTTAGTTAGTGTATGTATCCATTAAAAACAGTAAACAAAAGTGTTAATAAGTGTGACTGTAAACACTGTACAAGCACACAAAGCATGTTTTTTTGTATATTTAGTCACATATAATTAAGCATAAAGTGGCCAAAAGTGTTAATAAGTGTGACCATATGGTGTTTAAAGTGAAGTAAAAGTGTATTTTGTGTGACTATTGTTCATCCAATGGCCACATGAATGTTATGTTTGTGTGGCCTTTTGTAATATATAGTCACACAAAGCATGTTTGTTTTGGGTATTTAGTCACATACAATTAAGCATAAAGTGGCCAAAAGTGTTAATAAGTGTGACCATATGCTGTTTAAAGTGAAGAAATGTGTATTTTGTGTGACTATTGATCATCCAATGGCCACATGAATTTTATGTTTGTGTGGCCTTTTGTAATATTTAGTCACACAAAGCATGTTTGTTTTGGGTATTTAGTCACATACAATTAAGCATAAAGTGGCCAAAAGTGTTAATAAGTGTGACCATATGGTGTTTAAAGTGAAGTAAAAGTGTATTTTGTGTGACTATTGTTCATCCAATGGCCACATGAATGTTATGTTTGTGTGGCCTTTTGTAATACTTAGTCACACAAAGCATGTTTGTTTTGGGTATTTAGTCACATACAATTAAGCATAAAGTGGCCAAAAGTGTTAATAAGTGTGACCATATGCTGTTTAAAGTGAAGAAATGTGTATTTTGTGTGACTATTGATCATCCAATGGCCACATGAATTTTATGTTTGTGTGGCCTTTTGTAATATTTAGTCACACAAAGCATGTTTGTTTTGGGTATTTAGTCACATACAATTAAGCATAAAGTGGCCAAAAGTGTTAATAAGTGTGACCATATGCTGTTTAAAGTGAAGAAATGTGTATTTTGTGTGACTATTGTTCATCCAATGGCCACATGAATGTTATGTTTGTGTGGCAATGTCCACATGAATTTTATGTTTGTGTGGCGTTTTGTAATATTTAGTCACACAAAAACATTTTTTTGGGTTATATAGACATATAAAATTGAGCATAAAGTGGCCAAAAATATTAATACGTGTGACCATATGCGTATATTTAAAAGTGAAGAAAGTGTATTTTAGTGTGACTATAATCATTCCAATGCCATATTAATTTATGTTTGTGTGGCCTTCAGTTATATATAGTCACACCGACGAATTAAGCAAACAGTGACCAAAAAATGTTAATCAAGTGTGACCATATGCATCTTTAGTCACCTGTAGAAATCATATATATACATATAATTATATAATATATATATATATATATACTATAAATAAATATATAAAATATAAATAGATATATAATATATCAAAACAAATTACAATACAATAAAAAAGATTACAAAGTATATAACAGAACGCAAATATAAAATAAGATAATAAAAAATTGTAATTTTTATCAAAATAACAATTCTCACTAACATATATTACATGATCAATAATTTAAGACGTTTTGACTCTTCATCCTAGCTGTGCTTTTGCATGGTATCACAAGAGACGTAAACGTTTTTGCATGGTATCACGAGAGACGTAAACGTTTTTGCTCTTCATCCAAAAGCGACTAACTATGCCAAATAAAAAATTCTTATTTCCAGCATTCCATTCTGCAATCATCTCTCAATTATTTCACTTGCTCTATTTCCGCCATACAACTTTAACTGTTGATGCTCTTGAGTATCAGTAATGATGATCTACAACCAAGCTACCCATAGTGATGATAGATAGTCTCTTGATCCTACCTCATCATGCTGCTACAAAATACAAAAAACAATAACTCATGTAACAATTTTTTCCATAAAAATACAAGCTTTTAGAAAGTCCTAGTGTGTTAATTATAAAATAACAGATTTGTGATGGAGAATTTATAGAACAATACCAATAAGAATGGTTGGTGACTGGTGTCATTTTGAGTCTTTGAGAGATATAGATATCATATTAAGAACCTAAACTCTATTACGATAATGAAGTCATGTGATACAAAAAAGCATACCTAAATGTATGACATGAGGTTCAATGTTATCCTCTACTTCATTTAACACCGACAAGGTCCACAATATTCTTTTTTGGTATAAAAAACTTTGATGCAATCTGAGGAAAATCTACGAAGGAATAAATATGTTAATCACATAAGTACACTAATACAGTTGTATTTAATCTCAATTAATTAGGTGAGGGAGGTTATAGAAACACATAAGCAATGCACACTACTCCCAAATATTATCATACCCGTCAAACCCATGCAAAAAAACACACACTAAGATTTACAATACATGCCTGAAAAGTAGTGAGCTAAAAGGGCTTTCAGGTTGAGAAAATGCCATTGTTCAACCATCTTTTGGTCTACTAAAATCCAGTTACACAAGACAGCCATCACGTGCTACTTGCTGCACAATGTAAAAAAAACATAGATATATTAAATCACCAGCTGAAGTTATTATGGCTCCATGCTCTTTAAACCAAGAAATGCTAAGTCCACAAAAAGTTTACACAAAAGCTTCCATACAATGATGTGCCAACATAATTTGTCCGATCAAAACAATTATAAAAAAGCATGAATCTATTTAATTGGACAAATTTTTATGCAACATCATTGTATGGAAGCTTTTTTGTGAATCTTTTATGGGCATAACAATCCTCAATTCCTATTCACAACTTGACTGGATTTGTGGCAATGAGAGACTAAATCCCCTTTTTGTTACTAACATGTCCCTAATGTTCCTAACCCTTTTTCTGATGAAAATAAACCTAAAAGATCACAGGCAAATATGTATGTTGGGTTTCGTGCCAACAAATGAGTATCAAAAAAGGAAAGTATTCAATTATTCCTGATACATGATAGATGATTCTTCTACATGTATTTCTTAATTAAAATAAATAGATTTCATGAAACGTTTAGTAAAGTTACCAAGATATTCCCATGAATCAGGAGGTGCCCCAAGAGCCCGTCGAGTCACGTAAGACGCATCTTCCCACGTTTGTACGTTAGACAAAGAATCGACCTATACATACAATTTGTGAGGAAAAAATAAGAGATATATTGTGCAAGTGCATCTGCAAGGTAAATATTATAAACAATGTGAAAACACTGAGTTAAATAATACATCGTTCAAGGAAGTTTAACTTAAGCCAAGTTTAACTTAAGCCAGTACAGTGCAAATCCAAAACCAAACTACCAAACTTTTGACTGGATGACATAAATACTTGTATTAGTTTCTCCATACTGTCAATTCCTGGTAATATATTTACAGCTTGTAAGAAAAAATCATTTAAGAAATTGCATGACCATAGTACTTATAGGATGTGCATAAGATTCAAGTATTATCACCTAACGAATTGTGGGACTTGTTTAGTGCATCAATCGTCTTGTGCAACTTTAAGGCATTTAGTAATGGTGCCGGTGCCGCTGGTACATCTTCTAGTCCACAATCAGAGGCATCAATTTCATCCCCAAATACATGATGCAATCGTACATTCAACTTTTAGCTATGTGTTGGGTTATAAGGTTTATAAATTAGATTTATTTGTACAAAATACTAGAAGCCAAAATCAGGTTGAAAGCAAAAACAGGTCGAAAGCAAAATTAAAACCCAATAAGAGCATACCTCTAGACCTGTTCTCTTTATAGAGTTTCAAGAAGTATAGGCATGCGACTTCAACTTTCAAATGTTCCATGTTCAGCTTATCACCAAATTTACATGATTATGGTTCTATGTGTACAAAGTCATCCTCTACTTTGAATATAATATGTTTCTGCAACAAACAACTAATAAGGTTATGGCTCCTAAATTAAGCAAAAAGATAATTAACAAACAATATTCAAGAAATATTTAGTTTGAACTTGATACATTCATAGCATGGGTATTGAACAATTCATTGAATAAGCCATAATGATCATGATTAAAATGCTTACAGATCTATATGTAACAAATCATAAACCAAGTCAGATGCATAACAAGCCATAATTTAAAGTGGACTGTAATATGAGAATGTCATGGAATACTCACACATGATTCATCATCACAAGCATAAAAATAGGGCTAGAAGGACCCTTCTTATGACAGATACTTGCAGAACCTTGCCCAATCAGTTTGAGACTTATCACAGCAAACAGAATCGTTTGAGCAATGAAAACTTGTTTCATGCTGGTGTGGAATGAACTCCGACCTGAATTGGTTATTTTTTTTAGTTTTTAGTTTAGTTTTGAGCCGTAAAGGTCAAGTGTAAGATTTAAACTCATGACATTTAGTTAAAGATGAGATGCGGCACCAATTCCCAACATTATAGTCCACAATTTGATCCGTTTTATATAGATGTTTGTTGCTTGTTGAGCTTTTAGTCACATTCAGATTAATCCAAGACAAGTGAAGGCGCCAAGAGAACCCATACTCAGCTCTAATTCCACTTTTGATTGTTTGAAACCTTTGGATGATTATGTATATTATATACATGCGGAATCTAGTATTATATCAAGAAGTTTAATAAGATTTAACCTTAAGATTCTCTTAACTTCTATTTATTGCACAAATAACAAAAAACTATATGTTTTGCCTACAACTATTATGTTTTTCTATCTAACAATGTAAATGCCATAGAACTTTCTGCTTCAGCTTCTAATTTCTAGTTAAACATCTTCTGAATTGTTTCTTTGGTGAGTGGATACTTTTTCTCTACAAACATATGAATAGTCATCAAAGTACCATCAACCATCAGTGTGTGCACTCCACAAGTTTCATACAGCTTCTAACTGATTATTTTTCACTAGTTTTGATTCTTCCAGATATCATCATCTTGCTCAGGATCTACTAGTATCTTCAGATCACCCCATAACATCAAATTGTATCCTTCTGGAGTGTTATCTTGAAATCTTTCCATTACCAACCTGTGTAAAACCTCTAAGTCATGTCTATCAAAACTTTTTAGCATACTATCAAAGGTTTTATGATAACTAGTATTCCCATCAGCCCTTATAATCTTGTAAACATGCATATTTCCTAAACTTTGAGATTCCCAATCAACTATAGGAAACTTAGTATGCAAAACTTCTAGATCCACAATTGCTTCTTCATCTGGAACTACTGTCAACCACCTTCTTAATTCATCTTTTCCTTCCTCATAATCAGCTGTTTCTTTCTCTTTCTTCTGTCTCTTTGAGCTGTCTTGACCTTGTTTGTCACTTGCTCTTCTTCTTGCAAGTGTTTTTCTTCTAATTCCAACAGCTTTCTTTTCAATCAACACTGGATCAGGATTCACATTTTCTTCTTCAACCTTCTCTTCTTCTACTATTTTTGAATTTTCTCTTTCACTTGGTTTAGAAGAATCTTTTTCAACTTCAGACCCTATAGGAATAAAAGTATTGACATGATCCCATACTCTTTCAAAAATTGGTCTGATGTCATCATAACTCATTTTCTTGAAGTAGCTCTCTTTGTAACCTTCTTGATTCTTCATGTATGTAATCATATTCCTTCTTGCTTGAGCTATTGACACTGGTCTATTCTTCAAAGCATGATACCTCAGTACACTTGGATCATTCCAGTCAATTCCCTAAGATTGAGTAGGTTGAGTTGGAACCTCTTGTCTTTGATCAAGTTGTCTTTGCAATTTCCTAGCTGCTTCCAGATTTAGTCTTTCTTCTTCTTCTTGTTGCAAAGCTCTTGCTTCATGTTCTGCATTAAAGCTGATTCTTTCTTCTTCTTCCATCTTCCTAACTAACTCCTCATCCATACTCAACTGCACTTGAGTTCTCTTCTTAACCTTCTTTGGAGTAGCAGGTTCTTCCATTATGGCCTTTCCTTTATCCTCAGCACTCCTTCTTGTATACATATGAGGTATAACAGTACTAACCTTTGGAGGACTAGCAGTACTAACTTGTATGTTAGTAGTACTAATCTCCATCTCACCTTTCTCACCGCTTCTATGTTCTTCAATAATTTTAGTGGGAGTCTCTTCTTATACAAGTACTTTAGTTTCATCACTAGGCTTCTCATGAACTTCCTCTTCCTGTGGAATCCAAGAAATACCTTCATCTTGTACTAGAGAAATCATTGGATCTTCATCAATTTGATAAATCTTCCTCCCCTATTTGGAAGAATCCTCTGTAATCTCTTTATCATCAGAAAGAACCACCTTTGCCTTTCTCCTTGCCTTGCCAGACTTTAGCTTATACTCTAATTTCTTTACTTTAAGTACTAACTTAGTGAGAGCAGTACTATAAGTCTTCTTTGTCTGCTGCAAGTCCTTCTCCAATCCATCAATCTGGTCATTTAATTTTGTAACCAAAATCGTCAAATCATGTTGTTCCACACTACCCTCAGCACTTTCATGTGAGTGAACATCATGGAGAGGTAAATCATGGGGCATAGAAGCATTCTCCTCGCCTCATGGGTGGGTTGAATTGGTTTTGGTGAAGGGGATGGTTGAGTAGGTTATGGAGATAATGATGGTGAAGATGTGATACTTGATGGTGATTGCAGTTGCTCGTCATTATGTGCTTGTACCAACATGCTCTCAAACAATGGTGTCACTACACCTGAATACCCCTTAGAGGCTCTCCTCATATTACTAAACAGTTTATTTTTAAGAGTAGGAGTGGGATAAGTTCTAGTATGAGGTACGAGTAAATTCTTAACCATAGCTTCAAAGATGAATTTAGAAAAGTTAAACCTCCTGCTTGTAGCTAGACAGATGAGTGCTGTAGCAATGTTGCTACTGAATTGATCCCATGCAGTCTTCTTGGAGCTCAGACAATGTAGAATTGTGTGGATAAAGAACTTCCATTGGGGTGAGAAATGACCTTTAAAGAATGTAAGGCTTTCAGAATTAGTCACATACCCCATATGAGCTAA
>BQNB010159142.1:0-14945 GCA_026074375.1 Tanacetum coccineum | reverse complement strand
AAGAAGAATATGTTTGCCTGTTTGTCGGGTGAATAACGTAGGATCCACCACACCCTTGGAGAACTTGTTATCCAGAAGAAACCTTGATAAGGTGTTATACCACGCCCTTGGATCCTGCTTTAGACCATAAAGAGCCTTCTTCAGACGATAGACGTATGTGGGGTGATCTGGATCAATGAAGCCCTCAGGTTGACAGACGTAGACTTCTTCTTTCAGCTCGCCATTCAAAAATGCAGTCTTGACATCCATCTGGTAGATGATCATGTTTTTGCTGGCGGCATTTGCAATGAAGATTCTAATAGCCTCTATCCGTGCAACCGGTGCAAATGATTCTTCAAAATCTATACCCTCTTCTTGTCTATATCCCTTTGCTACTAATCGTGCCTTGTTCTTCAAAACATCACCATACTCATCAAGCTTTACTTTGTAAATCCACTTGAGAGCGATTATCATAACACAGTCTGGTTTCAGAACTAATTCCCATACTTGAAGTCGATCAAATTTGTAGATTTCTTCTTGCATAGCTTCAAACCAACAAGCTTCATCCATAGCAGTCTTAACATTTTTGGGTTTAACTTTTGACAGTACAGAATTGTAAAGGCACCACAAGGCATCTGTAGCTAACTTTTTTCTGGTGGATACTGGACGAGAAGGATTACCGATTACATTATCCAGTGGGTGATCCTTGGACCATTTTCCAAGATGAGTGTGTGGGTGAACAACTTATGTAGATTCAGCAGAACTGACATCCCCAGATGATGACTCATAAGAACTGGGTTCTATAGCAAACACATTTACAAAGGGATCGTTGTCAGTTTGAGCAAAAATATTATCTTCGATAGTGGGTCCAGCTGCAACACCTTAACGTGAGATAGAAGGTTGTACTATGGATGATGACGATGAATAGCTTGTTGACGGTGCATCTTGATCAATTGTTGTAGACGAAGGTATACCGACTGAAACAACTGGAACTTGAACTGCAGGAGCAGGTTGGACTGGCCTTTCAACACCTGGGGTTTTAAAGTATTCATCCAACATCGGTTGGAATAAAATCTCCAGTTCTTTATTAGTGGGTGGTACATAAGGACCTGCAAGGACAGGATCTGGTATAAGTCTTAAACTGATTTGTCCTATCATCAACAAAATAGGCTCGGGTCCTGTACTGATGTGCACATGAGCCATCGACTCAGCCAGCTCATCGAATTGCACGTGAATTGTTTCCATGATTCATCAGGTTCTTTTGTGTAGATTCGATAACCCTTCCTATTTGGTGCATAACCGACGAAAATTTCAATAACAGCTGTAGGTCTTAATTTTCCAAGGTCTTAACTTTCATTTGTTGGGTAACAAAGAGCACCAAAAACTCGGAGAAATTTAAGATCAGGCTTCCTGTCATGCACTAATTCATATGGAGTTTTGTTGTGACGAGTGTGAATAAGGGATCGGTTTTGAGTGTAGCAAGCAGTAGCAACAGCTGCTGCCCATAGAAACATCAAAGCCTTGGAAAATATCAGCATTGTCCAAGCAGCCTCTACAAGAGTACAGTTCCATCTTTTGACAACGCCGTTTTATTGCGGAGTCCTCAGAACTGATTTTTGGTGAAAAATGCCCACACTTTCATAATAATCAGTCAAAACTTGATTAACAAATTCCGTTCCATTATCGGTATGGATGTATCTGACAGTTTTGTTGAGACCGACTTGTATTTGTTTCAGAAATTTAATGACGAACTCTGGGTTTTCATCTTTCGATATCAAAAACTTGACACAAGTAAACCGAGAATAGTCATCAACTATGACTAAGATGTATTTCTTCCCATAAATTTTTTATACTCGCATTGGTCCATATAAATCCATATGAAGGGTATTAAGAACTTCCAAGTTGGTGTTTTCAGATTTGGGTTGGTGAGAATACTTCTTGCTTTTTCCTAGTTGGCAAGCAGAGTAAAGATGATCTTTCTAAAACTTCAACATTGGTAAGCCTCTAACTAAATCCTTTCTTGCAAGATCATTGATGATACTAAAGTTTAAGTGATTTAACCGACGATACCACAACCATGATTTGTTCTTTGAGGACTTAGACAATAAGCATATAAGAGAGGACTTCATCATGTCTTCAACAGAAATAGTGTATAGATTAGTGCCATGATTGCCTTTGATTA
Source organism: Tanacetum coccineum (assembly GCA_026074375.1). Taxonomy (NCBI): domain Eukaryota; kingdom Viridiplantae; phylum Streptophyta; class Magnoliopsida; order Asterales; family Asteraceae; genus Tanacetum; species Tanacetum coccineum. The sequence continues at coordinate 12,784 of BQNB010159142.1, read as the reverse complement.
AATCGACACCATTAACATCCCTGACATAACATGAGTGTTTGTGGAATGAAACTTCAAGATCTGAATCACAAAATTGTCTGATAGAAAAAAGATTGTGTCCTAGTCCTTCTACCTAGTATACCCTGAAGATCACACTGTCACCAATCACGTAATCTCCATAACCCATGATAGCACCAAAATGGCCATTCTCGAATCTAACTGTCCCGGTGAACCTTTTTATGAAATTCCTGAGCCGTGAGCGATCCCCCGTCATATGTTTTGAACATCCTGTGTCCAAATACCAAAGGACGATCTGTACGACCTGCATTTGAAAACAGACGAATATGGAGAGTTTGGTAGATTAGATCCCTAATTGCTGTTGGGGTCCTGTTGGTTAGCACAAACAGAAAGTTTCATAGAATCATTAATTGATTTTGTGACAGTTGTAGTGGGAGTGGGAGTGTCAGTGGAAATTGATTTTGCCTGTTTGTTTTTACGCTGGTACCTAGTTAATAGTTTCTGAGAAGTGTTACTTAATCTCTCAGTTATCATAATTTTACTAGTACTAACGCTTTTAGGTTGTTTTACAGGCACTACTTTGGATTTAGCAAACCTAGTTAAAGGGCACTGTTCTCCTAAAGTGAATTTTCTTCCAGTGGGCTGCCACTGAAATCCGACATTGGTAAACAACTTTCCAGTTGCCTGCCAGACTTGCTTAAACTGCTTGACTCTCTAAACCTTGTTGACAGGGGGTTTCTTAACAAACTTCAAAGACTTCACAACACATTTATCATGATTAAAGGACATTAAGCATTTGTTACAAGTTTTACAGACAAAATTAAAATTCGAATTAATTACAGTACGCGTATAGCTAATACTAGAATCAACACGATTATTTTGTTTCACAATAGACTTATTATTCCAAGAATGGGCTTCTATTTTCTTCATGTCACTCTTAGTTGGCAAGGTCCTATCTTTCTTTGTATTGCTCCTAGGCTTTGACCCGCTAGCTACAGTGGCATCTTTTACTCATGCAGAAGGAATCATAGGTTCATTAGTCTTTTTCATTTTTTGTTACTCAACATGTGTTGGTGAGTTATTAGTTGAAGTTTCACCTGGTTTCATAAAAGTAACTCACTTTTTCCTATTTAAAGGGGCAGTAGCAATCTTTCTATCTCTTTTATTAAAATCTTTCGGGCAAGTTCCAATAACATTTTTAAGCAATTCCTGAGAGTGTTTAGTGTAAAGGTAATCAGATGCAAGTGAGCTATCTAATGGTTTTTCAGCCATAACCTCTTCAACAATCTCTCGAAGAGTTCCTACACTTTTCTTAAGATGTTTGAGATATTCTAGATGAACTTCCCTATTGTTCCTATTTTGAGGGGGAATCAGTTCAACATCGATAGCATACATACCAGGGGCAAGAACTGTTGGTTTCACATGATCAGGCATAGTGACGCATTTCATTTTCCATTTTATCTAAGCCTTTAAGGTCTCAATCTCAGTTAATAAAGAAGTTGTCTTTTCAATGGTTTTAGCATGCGTTAGTTGGATTGAATCATACAATTCCTTGTAATGCTGCTTAATTTTTTTGTTTTCTACACTAAAACACTCATTTAGATCTTGAAGGGCATTGACTTTTGCATTTAAATCTTTGTTCTGAGAATCTAAGGCCTTAAAGTCAAGAATGGGATCGGCATCACTATGTTTTGTTTGCAAGCGAGAAATTTTCTCTTTCAATTCTCTAATCGTATTGCCCCATCCTTGAAGCTTTTCTTGTAGTTGCCCGATTACAAAAACTGATTCAAACGAAGGAGCATCCGAAGATGTCTTTGATTTTTTGTTTCCAAAACATTCTTTAAGATGTTGATACTTTAATTGCAAATTTAAGTGTTCCACCTCAAGTTTGGAAAAATGTTTTATCATTTCTTCGTGATAATCATTTTGAATCTTGTTATTCAGATTAGTATTTTAAGCTTCAAGTTCGGCAATACGTTTTTGAGCGGTTGTGTAGGCATCATGCATGTCAGAAAATCTAGATACAATAAGCACATAATTTGTTCCAGTATAAAACACATCTTTGGACAAGCATTCAGCAATTAGGTTCCCATTCTCAACGAGAAGATTTTTCCTCTTAATTTCATCGCACTTCTTATCAACAGCATTTTGGTCCACCTCAGCCTCCATTTGATCAAAAACTTCTTTCATTTCTTTAATTTCATTGATGAGAGCTTTTTGAATTCTCTTAAAATGTTCTTTGATTGTTTTGAAAAATAGGATTACCTCAGTGAGATAACATGCCTTTGTTTATTCAAAACCCCTTTCCTCTTCAGTGAGACCCGTAGGTGTGATCCTCTTTTTACAGGTTTTATCAAATTCCAAAAAAAGTTATACTAGAGAATAAATATTTATTTGTACTTGACTTTTTGTAGGGAGGACTTTGGGGACCAGCCTTGTAGGTGTATTGGGAGGATACACTGTCATAGCTGTAACTGGTTTCGCAGATTTGGCCTTTTCTTTGAGAGCTTTGGCCTTTATTTTGATAAGATCATCAGACCAAAATATCTGCTCAGGGGTCAATTGTTTCTGAGGTGTGAAAGTAGCTAAATAATTCTCTTTCGAGTAATCATGTGGTGCAATCTTAACCTTCTTTTTCACACACTCTGGGTCTTTCATTTTATTAAGCATTTGTTTCCTAGTAGTCTCAGCTATCTCTAGGGTGTCCTCTGAGTCATGAACTAAGAGACGAGCATGGTTAGCCTTGACAATCTCATGACCATTATAGAGAGCAGGTTGAACTTGCTTTGCTTTAGACATATAAAAGGGGTTCTTGTAGCCTATTGCTACATTATTGATTTCATCAATAAAGGACTTAGGTTTGCACAACATATGAACTGTTTGAAGGGATTGATCTTGTTTATATAGATTATCTTTGACCTTTTCTTTTAAGTGTTTCATGTCCAAAAATTCTTCAAGGAGCTTATTTTCTTTCTGTTTCAAATCCTGTTTTAACGGTTGATTACTTCTCCTGTATTTAACTGTTATGGGTTAAGGGTAGAGGGTTAGTTGCCATGTTAACAGAATAAAGTTCCTTTTGTAAAGAGTCTTCCTTAAACTTTAGTTCTCGTTTAGTTAGTTTAAATTAGGCCATTTTTTCATAAACTTCAGCTAATTCCTTATATCTAGCAAGTTCAACAGTTAGGGATGTATTAACAGTATCGTCGGGCATGTTAGAAGTGACACATTGGGCATCCTGCTCATATATATCATTGGTAATAATCATTACTGCATCATTAGGAACATAAGATACATCACTGTATACAACTTCGTCTTCGTTGTCCCTGCATTATTTCTAATAACGAGATAATATTTACTATTACTCTGCTCTATTCACAGTATCTGAGTCAACAACGTCGTTTGGTTGTACAACATTATGCATCTCGTATTCTTCATGAGACTCATTCATATTATCGAGACAATTAGCATGATCTTGTACCTCAGAGAGTGTGTCAAAATCATACGATACACCAGCTTCATCATAAACTGGATCAACAGAGGAGAGATTGGCCATGAACATTGTCTGAGCAGTAGGAGCTTCATCAACATCAGAGTCGAAGGCGTCACATTGATCAGCTTGAAAGATGTTGTCTTCATTCTAAGCCATATCCTGAACTGATCCCTCGTCTACCTCATCATCAAAGGTGTCGGTTTGTCCACCTGCAAGAAACAGCAGCTGCTTCTCATCCAAATCTACTCCATTTTCTTGAGCTTGCATCAGCAACATCTTTCCTTGAAGTAGTCAAAGTTTTGTGGTCGCTTCGGCTGAGTGTAGTTTCTTGCCATATGACCAATCCCATTGTAGTTGTAACACTTGATTGGCTTTCCTTGCCCATCATTTGCATTAACAGCTATGTACTAAGCCCCCCATTTCCTGCAGCAACAACACCCTTAGTATTGTTTCCTTGAACCCTGTTCTGTCTCCCCTGAACATATGGAACCACAACCCTGCCATTCTACATTATAGCTTGATTCCGTGTGTTGGAGGAGGTTCTCAATTGGTTATTGGTTTGAGGAAATTGTGTTTTGTATTGTTGAGCTAGAAGGGCAACTTGTTTTGTTAAATTGTTAAGCAATTCATCAGTTGGAGAAAAACTTGTATCAAGTTGTGTATTATCTGTAAACTGAGGTTGGTAAGTGACTGGTGGAGTATATGAAGGTTGTGGAGGAACTGATGATGATGAAGGATATTGATAAGGTGAGACATTAGACACTAGGGCAAGTGGATCATGTGAGTGTTGGTTGAGTCTTTCCTTCAGCATCTTGTTCTTATTGGCATGCGACTCATGTTGCTTTAGGTAAGCATACAACTGATCATGATTGGACTCTTTCAAACCTCTGTTTAACTTGAAAGCCATTACAAATCTACCCCATTCAGGTAACCTGTTGTTTACAAACTTAGAGTTCAGCTGAATTTTAGGCATGGTCATCTTGATGTGTCTCATGTCATTGATTAGCTTTGTAAACCGGACGTAGTAGTCATGAATGTTTTCACCCTTGTGTTGCCCAAAATGTTCAAATTCATCGTACAGCTGAGATTCACGGTCATCTTTGGTCAATTCAGAACCTTCTAATAACATCTTCACATTATCCCAAATATCCTTAACATCCGTGTTATGGTTAATGAGTTTGTAGATGTCTCTTGGCAAACCTGAAGAAGGATATTCGTTGCACGAATGTCAGCTCTAAGTCTATCCTTTTTAGCTTATGAAAGATCTGCAACCACTCTGGGCTTAGATAAGGACCATCAGTACCTGTAGCAATCTCATCTCTGCACCGTCCCATCTTGAATAAGCCCTCATCAATAGACTGAAGTATGTACTCTCCATGATCTTTTCCCTTACATTATAACCGAATTCGTTGTTGCCATGACTCAAAATCAGTCCTGTCAAGCATTGGAGAGTGGGTATCAGAACCTGCCGCTTGGATATCTTCTAACTGATTGGACATTTTAACTGATTGTAAAATGATATGATTGGATCGATCAATGATTAGTGATTGTATGTTAAAAGTGGTAAAGTGAAATTAAGTGTTTTTGTTGTTTTGATTTGTAAAGGTTTAAGTTTGAAAGTAGTTCAAGTGTCAAAGTAGTCCAATAGTCCAAAATAGTGTCTCAAACCACTGGAACAGTAACCAAACCGCTACTATCAAACCACTACTGTCAAACCGCTACAGTCAAATTGCTAGGAATGGTAAACCGCTGTGAAAACAAACTGCCAAACTGCTACCTAGAAATGAATTGGGCAGAGGTTTGATTCCTAAATCGCTATAAGAATTAGTCTTCAAAAACTTGTAAATCGCTACGGTATCAAACCACTGTAAACAACAAACCGCTACTAGAAGAGTTTGTTAAACCGCTATGAAGAACAATGACCAAATCGCTACCAAGAAATGAGATTGGCAGAGGTTTGTTTCCTAAATCGCTATGAGAGATTGTCTTCAAGAACCTGTAAACCACTACGGTATCAAACCGCTGTGATTACCAAACCTCTACTAGTAAACCGCTACACTAAAAGACAAACCGCTACTGACAAGCCTCTGCCTAATAAGACAAACAACTGTCAGAAATGACAAACCGCTAGCACAGTGTACGACCCTGACAAATCGCCAGAATAGTGTACTACCCTGACAAACCGCTAGAATAGTGTACCAAACCGCTACAATTAACAGAACCCAAAATACCAAACCGCTGCGAAGAAATACAAACTTTTACTCCTTAAAACACCTAAAAATCACCCTTTTGAATGTTTTGACTTGGATTCTTTTGCATAACTGAGTCCTAGAAGGCTATAATAACTACAAAAACATGAATTTTAACACAAGAAACGTGAAAATCAATGAAATTCAAGAACAAGAGCTAAAACCTCCTAAAACTCAACTTTTGATCTAAACCAAGCACTAAAACGCACACACAAACGATCTAATCATCCCATGTGATCTGATACCAATTGTAGGATATTGGATATCATCACACAATCGAATGGTTAGTGGATTAGTCAAATGCTAAAGAGAGAAATAAAGAAAATGCACACTCATCTAGAGAGAGAGAAAGTGTGTGTGTATAAAATGACTAACCCCCTCTTCCATAAGATGGAAGAGGCTTTTACATGTTTTACAAAATCAGCCCTTAGGCCTTGGTATGGGCTTACACGTTGGGCTTTATAACCCGGCTTGGTATGTGCTTAAATACACATACCTTTGACCTTTAAAAACAGACTTAAATGGCCAAAAACGTACCAAAAATACATTGTATTTGTATGTTTTCATTTATATTGTGCAGGAAACGGATATCCGACAAAAGGATGAAAAACGAAGCCAAAAATGACAAAACCGAGCACAGAATGGAAAAGCGTGAAAAAGACAAAGTCAAAGTCCAAAAAGTCAAAGGTCAAAGCCAATGCCAAAAACGAAGAAATACTTAATGGGCCCACCCGTACCCATCTAATGGGCCGGGTCAGCCCATTAAGGTATTATGTGATGACTTATAAGCCGTTAAAAGCTTAAAAGGGCCAAGTCCCTTTTTAAGTCAAAATGGCCCAAACAATTAAATCATTGGCCCAATCCTCCCCCTTAACAACCGTTTAACCCAATACACCTTTTACACCTTACACCATTAGTCCTTAAGGACTAACATTGTTAGTCCAAACGGACTAACGGTGCAGTATCCACCCAACTCCAAGGACCAAAGATGCACACTGCAAGGACTGTGGTTGCAACAATATTATACACTTTAAGGGACCAATTTTGCCAATTCCCCAAACCTATACCCTGTTAACCCAAAAACTCATTTTCCCGCCAAGAACCCTGTTCACCCATCCCTTCTACCCACGTGCTACTGTTCATATGTCACTATCGCTCTCCCCGAACCCCACATACTCACCCCACTCCAAAACCCCAAGTGCCATGTTGGCAATCCCCACTCATCCTATTGGTTAAAGGGTTAAGACAAGAAAATGGAGGGCAAGGATTAAATTGCTTGATGACCAAGATGGAATGAAGGGCTTGGATAAGGCTTACATTTTCCTCTCACAACAAAAGCACAACAAGCACAAGACCCTGCAGTTTAGCATTTGATATAAGTAGTTAGGCCTTTCTTTGTAAACAGGAACGAAGAGTAGAATAGTTTTACTTTTAATGTTTTTGAGTTTTATGTAATTCTGTCATTCACTTTTAAGTCTTGTAAGCTTTTACTGTTTTAATGAAATTTAAGTTTTATGCAAAATCTTTCTTGTAAGTTCTTGATACACATTTAGCTTATTTACTTCAAAAGTCATTTCACAAGCCTTTCATAAGTTAATTTTACATTTGCAAAATCTTTTTAAGCTTTCTCAAAAAGTTTAAACTTAATTTCCTGTTTTAAAGCTCTTTTACTCAAAAATCACCTCAAATAGCTAATTTGGATGATAAGCTTACAATGAAAGAGCTTATGGGTATTTACTGGCTTATTTGGATAAGCCAGAGCTTGTTGATAAGCTCATTGAGCATTTGATAGCCTTGTTTCAAGCAAAGGCTTAAGTAAGTCCTTATGTCCTTTTATTTAGCTTATTTTTGTCTTATCTAGTTCAATCTACTTATTTGCTTATTTAGTGTTTAAACCTGCTTCTATTTGTCTTATTTATGCTTATTATGTCTTTTCATTGCTTATTATGCTTTATGTGTAGGTTAGAAACAATTTGTTCAAGTTTTTCATAAATAGACTTGTTTTTAGCTATTTTGAGCTTTTTCTTGTTAGCTTATCATTAGTGCTTATAATATGTTGGAAAGTGCTTATTGATGCTTTTTGTTGCTAGCTTATAAATTGTCTTTCAAAATCTTGGCTTAAATTTATTTTTTATAAGTTAAAATGAAAAATCAAATTTTTTATAAGTTAAAATGAGTACAAAATGGTTTTGGGTCACTTGACCACTTTTGGCAAGCTATCTTTAAGCTATTATAAGCTGTTATCAAAGGTTTTAAGGTTTGAAAGTTTGTTTTGAGTTCTTTCTAATAGGTGTTTTAAACTGTGGTGACAAAACAGTTTCTAAAGTGCTTATTTGATTAAGATCTTTTTAACAGCTGTTTTTGTGTTAGAATGCAGTAGTTAAATGCCCATTTAGTTTACCTTTGTGTTAGACAAAATCTGTCATTTTATTTTCTAAGTCAAAAGTCCCTTTTCATTTTAAAAATTAGTTTAGTTAAAATTGCTTTTAGAATATGAAATTAAGAGCATAAGCTCATTGGTTGGTGATTTTCATCTGTTTCAGCTTATTTTAGCTTTTACAAACTCTTTTCATGGTTCAATTTAGGCCTGCACATACCTAGTTGTCTTTTTAGGAAAAACCAAAAAGTAGCAAATCAGTGTGAAACATCATTTTCATCAAGCTTTTTCCTAGCTTATTTAAGTTTCAAACTGTTTTCTAATTGTTGATTTTAGTAGCTTGTAGGTCAAAGTTTTTAGGGGTATACCTCATTAAGCCATAAGGATCCACTTAAGGGCTTAAAAATAAGCCCAAAAGTGCCCTTGTGGCTGTTTTGTCTGCCAGTGTTGCCCACTTTGCTTGTTTGCCCTTTTTTTTACTTTTCTGCCTATTTTCAATTGCTTATTTTGTTTAAGTTTGCTTATTAGGTGTAGTGTACCATCTGTTTTAGCTTATTTTTCAATTTCACTAGCTTATTTGTCCTAAATTAGCCAAACTGTTAAGCCATTTATCACTTAGTGTAAAAAAGTTCATACTGTCACTTTTTCTTTTGCTTATTCCAGCTTATTTTTAAGTTGTATAAAAAGTTTCTTTTTTAAAGTTGGTCATTTTTGTGTGTTTTACAAGTGTGCAAAAAAAGAAAATAAAAAAAAGTTTTTAAAAAAAAGGGAAGCCACAGGGTTCGACCCCATGACCTCTCCCTTTGCACACACACGCCCCACCCAGCACACACACTAACCATTGGCACCAGTAGGGTCATCTGGTTATGTTTCTCACCACTTAATTCTTATACTCTTTTTTTTAGTTTAAGCCATAAGCCACGTTTTGCTTTTTCCCAGCTTATTCCAATAAGCTGGCAACCCAATTTTATTTTTCATAGATTCAGCTCACTCCAAATTACTTTTCACAATTTTTTCAGATTTTTGCCATTAAGTTTACTATTTTTAATTAATTTTTCTTTTTAAAACTGTTTTTAATTCATAAAAAATTATTAAAAAAATATAAAATACTTTTTTTAAAAATTTTCTTTTATCATTTAGCACTTAGGAAAATTAAATTTGCATATGTAGGGTCAAAATTGTAGAATTTAGGTTTTTAATGAACGGGTTTTAATCCCGTTCTCGTTTTTTTGTGTTTTACATAAATTTCTTTCGTTTTTAGGTTTCCTTTACTTTTTTTTGCATTTTGTTTGTAGAAATAAAAATCCAAACCCCAATTTGTGATATTCAAGCATTATTCCCCAAACCGACACTCGACTTTCCATTCACGCCTCGTCGGGAAACGACTCGGGAAGGATTTTTAGGGTTTTGCTTTGGTTAAAAGCATTAATCTTTTAAAAAGCCTTACAGAATACTTATCATTGATATTTTTGATTCTCATTATATATTATATTATATATTTAATATATATAAAGGGTTAAATTTATTTAATCAATTTTTGGCGCCGCTGCCGTGGAGGAGTGTAAGCGATTGTCGTCGTGTTTGACAATTAGTGCTTTGAAGATCCTTCCGTGTGAAGTTATTTTCTTTATAAAAATATAAAAAAAAAAATCATTTTCTTTTATTAGTATATAAAAACAAGAAAAAATCAAAAACATAAAAACATTGTCTTTAAATAATAAAAACCATCATCAATATAATGCTCTCAACTTGAGCATTATCATAATAAGTTTCCCAACAAAAGATTAAAACTTGCCTTTTGTGTCCTTATGGAAATTACGACTCACTTTAAGTAGATTAACAAAACTATAACAGGGGTATTAAGGAGGGTTGTTCAAGGAACTACGACCCGAATGGATAAGGTTTTTTAATTGATTCGCGCTTTCCGCTCCTACGCTCCTTTATGCGTTTTTTCTTTTAGAGAGCTTACCGTGAAGCAAGTTGATTATTGGTTAAGTTATTCACTTCTTTTGTCCTTTAATAAAATATGTTGTTTAAAAAAAACTCAAAAAACCAAAAATAATCTCCTTTAACCTCTTTGCCATTTAATTCTTCTTCTTATCCCTCTTTACCATTTAATTCTTATGGCGTCACTCGAACAAAGCGAGTGTATGGGGTGTGGACAACCGTGTGTTGGCTTCTATTGTTATCTTTGTACGTGCGAGCAGTGTGGTTTCAGTCTTAGTAATGGAACTTGTATAAACTGCACTTATAGAAGACTGGAAATCCAGTCACGTGTGCGAGTGTGAAAGCCCGTTAAATGGTGGATTTTGTTTGTTTTGCGCTTCGAGAGCTGGAAATTCATCCGCTTATGATCCAAATCCGAATTCATACAACGATTCTCTGAACTTTTTCGACTACACTTCCCACAGGCCCCATATAGTACCAACCAATCTTGGTGAATTTTGCTTGGGAGAACGATGTCGTTGTGGTCAATTATTGTACACCGCAAGTTCGATTATCCTCTAATCCGGAAACCATGCTACAATCTAAAACTTGATTGTGTTCCCACAAACTTTACAAGTTTTCAACAACAAATTCTTTGTTGTGAAAAATTACGTGGGTCCTCATGCAGTCTTTGAATGTCAACTGATGAATCAAAATTTTCACGATTCCAATTCTTCCGGTTTTGACCAATTTCAACCCCCGCAATTTCCCGTCATTCATCAACCTCCTAAAGAAATGAGAATGGAAGCTTTGCAAGCCCGAGAAGACCTAATGGAATCGATACAAAACTTTTTAAAAAAGTTTAATCGTATTTCTTTTAGGGAAACACCGAAGGTTTTAATGCAAGCTTGGGATAAATTTTTTGAAGTTAAGCATGCTCAATCCGAGGAGGTACAAGAATTGCTTAACAAACTTCTTCAAGATGTGCGAAACGTAAATGAGGAGCTGGCAGAGTATATTAATACTCCAAGTTGGAACCGTCCTGCCTTCTACTACGATGATGATGATGATGACGAGGAGTATACTATTGCAATCACACCCGTCTTACCGATTGTGGAACCCGATAACTCTCTAAGTATGGGGGACGAGCATCTCAGCACTATTCATGAAAAGGAAGATAAGAGTCTTGTGGTTGTGGACCTATGTCCCACTCCATAAAGTGAGTCTGAGGGTATTCCGACAAATGTGTGATGTGTATTTTCATGATAATTCATCGCCTCCGGAAACTCTTAAAGATGATTCTGAAACTGTCATCGATTCCAACAATGATTATTCTTCGAGTGATAACGATTCGCTTTACAGTGACGACATCGATTATGTTGAGGCATCACCTCCCGATTCTGAGCTCGTCAGCTTAGAGGTGGTGGAGATTGTTATCCCGGAAGTTGGAGGGATTGATACTGATATTCTTCTAACAATCAAAGACGATATTCTTCGTGAAAAATTGTTGAATGTCAATCTTCTTATTGCTAAGATCGAAGCATTAAAAGATAATCCCACTCCATCTTCCAATTTTGTGACCAAGTCTTCCTCCACATCTCTTAACTTTTTCTTGGAGGAGACTAACACCTTTGATAATTCTTTACCCGAATCTGAAACTTTTTGCTTTAATCTGGAAGAGATTAGTAGTGGCAGTCCCACTTCTTATTCGGATTTATCTCTTCCAGATTATGAAGCATTCTTTTGTGATAGTGAGCCCGATTCGGGAAATTTCACTATGGATGTGATGGAGGATATTTTTGATAATCCAACAAGAGAACCAAGAGTTCATGTGCCTAATGTTTTGCCCACCCATCCCAACCTTCATCTGGATTTGGATTTCACTCTTTCTAATGATTCCCTCGGATCCGACCTTGTAGTTTCTTTTCCTTCAGAAACTAGAAACAAGATTTTTGATCCGGGGATATTCATTGAAATCCAATCCAAGAGATTTCTATCACCGAATGAATTTTCTATCTCATTCATCCGTGATCCTCTTTTTCCAGTGTTTGACTCTTTGCTTACATTTTCATCCGAAAATGAGGATAAAGTTTTCAATCCTGGTATTCTTGCTTCAAATGAGGAAAAATCTCCTCATCTCTTATCTCGTCGGGGCTTTAATCTTTCAAAGATCATTTCTGATTTTTCTGAAATCCCGATGATGATCTATGGAGGGAACATTCCTATCTTGGATGTTCCGTTTCTCCATTTCTATCCCCCTTGACCAGCTCAAGTATGGGGATCGAGTCAGGCTCAAGACTCGGTTAACAAAAATAAGCGCTTCGTGGGTGGCAACCCATGCTTATCCTAGTATAAAATTAATAGTAGTAATGAATAAGTGTGTTGTGAGGAGGCTCGCCTCTACCTTCTCTCGTGTTTTGTGTTTTGTGGTTTATTGTCCAGGATTTCCCGGATTGTGACGACTCTCGTGCTTGTGGTTCTTGTCCTTCGTTCACTCGAGCTTCAAATCCTCAGCTTTATTTTGGGAATCCAATATCCTAATCTTATCGACTAACGTTTATCTTTAGGCATACTTAATAAACGACCTTAGATTCACGTAGGTACCTTTTAAAACATTGAGGACAATGTTTTGTTCTAGTATGGAGGATCTTCGATTTGATTGTGCCTACAGTCGTTGTTTTCACGTAATCCCGTTTTTACCACCAAAATACCAAAAAAATTGAATTTTTTTTTACAATGTTGACT